>PVKS010002243.1:0-121824 GCA_004027875.1 Aplodontia rufa
ATTGATGAAGCCACATCACTATAATACGCTGATTCTAAATCTTTTGGGAAAATTCCCAGGAGTGGGATAGCTGGGTCGTAAGGTGGTTCCATCCTTAATTTTTTGAGGATTCTCCATACTGCTTTCCATAGTGGCTGAACCAATTTGCAGTCCCACCAGCAGTGTAGTAGTGTTCCTCTTTTCCCACAGCCCCTCCAGCTTCTGGGGGAAAAAGCAACAGGGGGAACCCAAGCTGAACATCCATGACATGGCATTAGCCCTGGATAACTAAGTATATATACATTGGTTCTTGGGAAAAAAATAATAAAGTTTCCTTGTATAGGAAAAAAAAAAGAAGAAGAAGAAGCATAACTGGACTGGAGCCGTGGCTGGATAGTTGGGACGCTTGCTTGGCATGTGCAAGGACCCCGGTTCCAACCCCAGCACCACATACACAACTGAGTGTCAGAGAAACAAAGTCCAGATGAAAAATATAAATAAAATAGATTCTTTCTCTCTCACTCTCACCGTCTCTCTAAAAAAAAAAAAAAAAAAAAGTATGTAACCCTTCCAGGATTGTTTTGATTGTTTTGTGAAATACAAAGGAGATCTGTGGAGTAGAGAAGGAGATAGAGGGAAAGGGAGGAGGGACAGGAAAAAGGAAGAAATAAAGAATGCAATTCATTATATTATGTACATACATGAATATAACACAGCAAATTTCATATATGTATATATATCCAATTAAAAATATACAAATGAATAGAAGGAAGTATAGTATAGGAAGGGGAACAGGGAGAAGGAGAGGAGAATTTAGAATGACTTTACAGGATGTCAGCCTATATGAATGACACTTAAAACTTTTTATTTAGGAACTTCAGAAAGAAAGGTCTAAGCTACAATAATTATTGTCTAATGATCTTTGAATCACAGACATTTGGAATGTCAAAAAGGATGCTTTCTCAAGTTACACTTCTTATGCTAAACTATTAGCCTTTGAAATCAGAGTACAATTATTCAGCAACTGTGCAACTCATGGACCTGCAAATCATAGGACTACACAGAGTTATGGGAAGCATTTTTATGAGTTTTCATTCTGAGAATATAAACTATTTTTTTAAAACTTTGTGAGAAGTGAAGTTTAGATATTCCCTCAGAAATTTCTTATAGCATTTAATTAAAACAGCCTCAGAATACTCCTTTCTTACTCTAAAACTCTAATTTTGTGATTTAAACAACTTTCATTTTCTTTTTTGAAGATGCATTAAAATTCAGTGTCCCCTACCAGATAGTAAAATTTTATTACGTAGCTACATTGCTAAAAACTGCGCTGCTGGCACAATCTCAACTGGAGGATCGATCAGCAGGATAGAATGATCCTGAATCAAACCCCATTCTATATGGATTTAGTATATAATTTGTTGCATCATCCAGCAGTGGGGAATGGAAGTTTTAATCATTCATGGATGATTAAATGGATTCTGAATAATGGGAACAATTTATTATTTTTAGTCTCATATCAAAATTAGTTCCAAATAAAAAATTAAATGTGAAATAATAAAATTATAAAACAAATAGAAGAGAGTGCAATTGAATACTTAATAGCTTTTATGATAAAGAAAATTAAAATTTAAAAGGAAGAAGTCACAAAGAAAAAAGACTAGTATATTTCACTTTTAAAATACTTTTCCAGGTTCCAGAAACTATATATACATTTTATATTATTTTGTTAAAAATTTGTATGGTTGTTCAAAAATAAAAATTTAAAATTTAAAAAAAATATATAAAAGAAGTAGAAGGTGAAGAAATTGGGTAATAAAGGAACATTATAGCCATGAACTGCTTGTAAACTTTGTATTTCTTTTATAAATTTTAATGAAAAGCCATTGCTATGTTTGTCACAGTGAGATCAGTATAATCAATTAAATCACACCCAGTTTATACTTTTCAAAAAAAAAAAAACTTTTCCAGGGACTGGAGCAGTGGCTCAATGGTTTTGGTGCTTGCCACGCATGCAGCCACATGAGTTCAAACCCCAGCACCACATACACAACGAAGTGTCAGAGCAATGAAAGCCAAATGAAAAAACTAAATAAATTCTCTCTCTCACTGTCCCCTCTCTCTTTCTCTCTCTTTAAAAAAAAAAAAAAGAAAAACTTTCCAGATAAAACACACCATACACTAATAATTGCACAGAAAACATATTTTCAACCAATTAAAGAAACAATGGATTATTTTTCTTAATGTTAGAAAAATTATTTCAAATTAGTAAAATGAGAACACCCTACCTGAAAATAAGCATAGAACACAAACAGATGACTGACAGAAGATGGAGTAAATATTGCAAGAAAAAAATGTGAAAATGCACCCAATTTCACTAATAAAATTACTATTGCATCTATCAAGGTAGCAAATTTAACAAAGTAGTAATATTAAAAGATTGTAAAGAAGGTTCAGAATAAGGGAAAAATTAGCATTTTAATCAAGGTCCTCAAAAATATTCATACAATTTTTCTAGTGATCCTTACTCTTTGGAACCTATCTAAAGAAATATCAAGATTTGTGCATAAAAATCACAATTATTTATAATTTTGTAGATCAACTAAGTCTTTAGTAACAGAGGAATGGTTAAATGAATTCATTTATACCTCTTTGATGCAATCATGAAAAATCTTATTTTTGAAGTATATATAATTTTCAGAGGGGAAAATAGTCTGCAAAGTTTTATTGTATTTTTGCATCATAATTTTGTAATGATTATTATAATTTTATAAGTATCCCTACATTATAATTATATTGACTTTTTGTTGAGTATATGCATCCCTATTGATAGAAAAAGTCTAGAAAGAAATGAATATTAGCAATTATCACTGAGTGGCAGTAGTATGGAATATTTATTTTAATATCATCCCACATTTTCTATAATGTGAATTATTTCAATCAGAAAAATATTCCTTTAAAGTTGAAATGTATGTTATTTCCATTATTAATCAACACTAAGAAGTTATACCGATTAACACCAAAAGCTTTAAATCTGGCCGGTTTGTTCTAGAGAACCAAAATGATAGAGTAAATCTTTTCCCTATGGGCAGTACTGTGTGCCCTGATTGTATTGTGAAGGTGTTCAGTGGTTATTGCCTCTGAATATCTGCTTCCTGTGAGGAGGGAGGGAAAGGCGCATTTAGGACAGAACAAAAGTAAAATCACATTACTTGTCTCAAAGGAAAGGGATTTAAAGCACACGTGCCCAAACACATAGAAAATATGCATCATTTATAAGGATTGATTTATTCATTGATAGTTTATTTTATTCTCTAGAGTATGGACTTCACTAATAGGGAATATTCAAGGCATTCATCCATTAACAAACTGGAATATGAGAACGAAAGGCTCCGAAGTGATCTTGCAAAACTTCATGTCAATGGAAAATCAGCATGGTCTAATCAGAATGCCTACGATGAAACAGGAAGATACACCTATCAAAACCAAATAAAAATGGAAAAAAATGAAGATAGGTATGTCAGCTCCACTATGTGAGGACATAAGTTTAAAAACATTTATTGATATTTATTTTAATTAATTCATTTTATAACTATTCTCTTCCTCTTCAGTTGTTTAGTCATTATTGCTTCTTGGTCTTTTGACTAAGATGAAGAGTAACTGTTTAGCCATTATTACTGATATTACCTACTAATAAAATTGTATTTATAATAATAGTAATGCTTCTCTAACAACTCACAGTATCTAAAACATATGTTTTGTGAATAGACTAATGGCTGGATCTGACATTTCTTCAAACATAGTCCTGTGGGTGATACCTGGCTCCTCTTGTTAACTAAAATATCTACAGGAGATGAATTCAAAAGTTAATGAAACACTTTAAAAAGCATGTCTGTTCAAGATTCTCCTGGGTATAGCATGGTTCTCTCCTTTTCCATGCTAACCCAGACTCATGTATGTATGTATTAGGACAGACTCATCCTACTACACGAAACAGCAACCATTCAAAGTGCTAAATTAATAACTCCCCTTCAGGTAATGAAGGAAGATTGAACACTATCCCAAAAAAGCATTAGTGGTATAGTGGTGTGGTGCTGCATGGCAGGGTGGTGGCAGCAGTATAAAAACAGCACAGGGAGGGTGGGAGAGGCCTCTGGCCACGTGCTCTGGTGTGGATTGTCTAGTATAACTGAGAACCTGTCCAAAGGGTCCTAATCTTGATTTGGGTACAATAATATATTTTCTAATATAGAATAAACACCTTACAAAGTGCTTCCCTACTTTCAGTTCTCTGTAGGTCAAATGATGACTTCCAAATAAGAGAGACAGGCACCTAAAGATACCATGAAGGGTCTTCCTGTTGTGTCCATTGGTCACTGTTCAATACTATGCTGCCATTGGGTGCAGCACACTGCCGCCTAGACTTGCTTATGGAAATAACTTTGAAAGCCTTAGATGAGGGTACCAGGTGTTATTATTTAGGGGGAAAAAGGACAGTCACTCTGCCTTTTATTATTTTTAAAAAGTATTTTTCTTGTTCCCAGTGCCCCCTTTTTCCTTTGTCAGTCAGTACAGAATGTGTTAAAAGTGCCTAACAAAAACAAGACAGTAGGGGACAGAGAAAGCAACATAAGAGGTAAAATGCTCAGCAGGAGATTATCTTAATAAGCAGTTTGGACGACTATTCCTGCTGCAAAGCCTTGTGTCCTGCCAGTTTCATTTGTTGAAAGTTTCATTAAATTTGTTTTAATGCCTCATCTGATTTCAGTGTTCTCCGGTGACCTGGTTTTTAAAAGAAACAGCATTTCAAATGTTCTGAATAAATTATTACCATGTAAAACCCACTATGGGGAAGAGTTGTTGAGACGCAAGGACACTGTGAACTTGCCAGTGGAGAACTGTAAAGCAGAAACCGCTCTACGAATTTTAGCAAGTGAAAAATGAAATCTTTCTTTCCCTCAAAACACAGCTTGGTGAAGTCAGAGAGTCAAAGCTATATATATTTGTTAGGCATAAATTAATCAGAAAATATACAAGTCATTAGTACATACCACTAGCTAATGCAGTAAGTTCTTATTCAACTATTTCAGGGAGGAAAAACCTTTTAGACAAAGGTTTATGAATGTAATGCTCCATAAAAATTATATAGTCTAAGGAAATTCTTGCTTTTAAGTGAGGAAGATTTGTGTATTATTTAAATAATCTTTTACTCACATCTAACCCAACTTTTATTGTTCAATCCTATTCAAAGTGATGTTTTTAATACTCACTTAAAATGTGAAGCATCTTAGAATATTCCAAAACATTTACTTTCCAATATGATGGTTACTTAACACTTTTAAAAAAAATTATGAGGGGCTGGAGACGTCACCGGCGGTTATGGCACTTTCCCAGGCATGTGCAAGTATGTGAGTTCAAGCCCCAGCATCCACGTATACAACGAAGTCTTGGAGCAACGAAAGCCACATGAAAAACTAAATAAAAAATTGTTTCTCTCTTTCTCTGTCTCTCTCACTGTCCCCTTCTCTTTAAAAAAAAAAAATTTATGAGATGTAGTTGAATTTGGATAGGATGGTCTGAATATTGTCCTTAATATTTACAGTTTTAAAGTTTCACAATCAATTTTAAGCAAATTTGACATAGTGGTATCCAGAACTATTAATGCATAACTAATTTTAAAGACAAATCAATCTTATAATAAATGGAGCTTTTCTCTATATAAGATATTATTTAAAAGTGAATTTATTATTTTAAAAGTTGTATCATGTACTGGAAAGATTTTAGTAATCACAAACATTAATCATTAAAATGACTTCAAGCCCAGCTAATAAATTAAAAGTTTCTTATACTAAGTCAGCTGGTTTGCTATAACCACTTGCAAGATTTCTTGTCAAGGAATGAATAGTCATCTAGAAGCCAAAACTAAGTTGAAAATTTTTTCCCATAGTGTTACTCAAAAAGAAGAGAAACGGCTAAATGGCCATTCATAGTCTCTGGAGCTCATATAGAGTGTTAGTAATAAGACTGAAAAACACTGGCACAATTTGTGATGGGATCTTGTTGATGCTGAGGAGATTATCCCATACCCCCTGGGGAAAGTACTGGAGAGACTGGGTTGTCTGGACAAATAGAGGTCTCTGGAACCTATAAAGCTGACTCAAGACTTGAGTAGAGTTCTGCTCCCCAGCACAGCAACTGGGTCTTACTGAAATTGGACAGGAGTGTTGGAATAAGATCCACAGAAAAGCTAATTGAACAGATCAGCTTGTGAGGAGATGTTAAAAGCTTTCTGAAATATTTTTTAAGATAGCTTTTAAAGTGATATATGTAGCATTTTATGCAGGATGGTTTTATGAAGTATTTCAATAGCTGTATTCTAGAAGAAGAGCTTGTCAGATATAAAGATGATTTAAAACAGAAGCACTTTACTTCATAATGTCGCCTTTCCTTTCAATCTCTATATTTTATTGATCTTACAATAAAAAGAATGTTCCTATATAAATTTTAGTAATTAACACCATAAAACTGTATCTATACATCCATAGCAAAATGGATAATTGGGTAATTATTTAGATAATTTAGAAAAAAATACTTTGCCTGAAATCTCTGCCTAATTGAGAACACGGATAGGGGTGTGTGTGTGTGTGTGTGTGTGTGTGTATTTCTTAAATCACTTCTGTGGTTATCTTGGTTTTTTCCACTGTGCTCTGAAGTATAGATGGTAGCCTCACTCAAATTAAAAGGTTCAGCCAAAGATTATATGCAGATGTACTACACAACTATTATCCTTCTTTGAATTGTGAGATGTTTCATCTTATTGTGCACATCATAAACCATGTTATTTCAGTTAATTTGCTGTTCTGTTTCCATGGTAATTATGGTTTGAGAGAATGGGGGAAAAGATTTATTTCAAGATAAGTAAAAATGGGAAACGTGTTTGGTTTTATGTACTAATTTACAGATGCCTCACTTAACTTTTATTGCTATTTGTATGCATAGCTTTGAAATGTTTGCATAATAAGAAACAAGTCTATGCAGATTGGTCCCTTGGATAAGAACAGAAAAAATATAACGTGTGTTTTTTTAACCATGTCAAATTAAAATAAGAAGACTACGAAAATGGTTAATCCTGTGGGAAATTTGGATGTTAGTAAAAATAAATAACTACTTTAAATCAAAAAGATATTTATGCTCATGGTCTTTGATGATTAAACTTAAACCACATTTTCATGAAAAAGATCAATTTAATCCTAAGTAGCCCATACTATTAGGACTATTTTTGTGAAATTTTAGGGTAAATTGATGTGCTTCTTTGTTTTCTTACTCATCTGTTTGGTTAGCAGGCCAAAATGTAGAATCTTACTAGTATTTTTTCAGTCTCATTTTCTCCCCTCTATTTTGACACAAACAACAAATTCCATACTCTACTTTTCATCCAAATTGTGGAATTTAAAGTCAGATGAACAGGGATTTGAGTCAAAAATCTGAAACCATCACTTCTTAGCAATTTATTCTGATTTTGAAACAAATGATTGGATGAAGAATATACTTTTTAAGTTTTAGCCTCCTCATCTATTGGTAGTTGTTCACCTTGTTAGGATTATTTTGAAGATCAAATGAGTTTTAAAATAATAATATCCAATCTTTATTGAGCATTTAGTATGTGCCAGGCATTGTATTCTAAGGCTTTTTCATGTGTTAATATGATTTCCTCTAAGTAAGAAAATAAAGTCACAGCAAGGTCAAGTCAATTGCCCAAAAACACAAAAATAGTAAGTGGAGGAGCTTAGGAGAGGATATAAATTGAAAACATGCTATAAATTATGAAGCCCTATTGAAGTTAGAGATATTATTATACAAAAACTTGTTTTAGCATTAAGAAATATATAGTTTTATTAAGAAAGCCAGCAAGGTCAAGTATAATAGAGAATAATTTTCAAAAAGTCTATTTAGAAATGACAATGGCAGTAATGTTTGATATTTCTCTCAAATAACTTCAATTATTTAAATGGCCAAGAAATACAAAAGTAAACACAGAAAGGGGAGCAATGTAGGCAACAAGGATAGCAGAATGTCTTTAGGAATTATTAGGTTTTCTGCATCATTATTAGTAATTCTGAGTCTTTTTAGGTAAGCTCTGTACCACTGAGTCACATCACTAGCCTTATTCTAAGTCTTAAGTGAAATAGAAATTATTCAGGAAAATTATTTTCAAAGAAATACCCAGAAAACAAGCCTAAATATTTTATTGTGTTTTCCCCTAGCTGGACATCAGAAAATTAAAATCATTCACAACATAAACAAACACATACCCTTGGCAACAATAAAGGCAACTATTCCTTCTCTTTTAGACTTAGCCAAGACCGTGAGCCAAACAGAAGTACAACACCTCCATTACCACCTCTGACATTTCAAACCAAAGAAATGACAAGTCCTTTGGTTAGTGATGATGAAGTATTCCCACTGGTGAGTTGCTGGTTGCTGAATTTTTTTTCCTTTAAGGGGTGATTACTTTTACACTGATACCAATATACTGATGTATAAAGTAGTTTTTAAAATGTCACTTCAATATGGACTCCAAGATGGACCTAGGAGTCATTTGTTCATACTTATTTATGGAAGGAAAAAAGACCCATAATATTTCATGAAGCTTTTCAGTCAGTGGTTATTAACCTGTAGTGCAGGACAGAATTACTTTTAAAAAGTAATTCTTTTAAAATGCAAGTGTTTGGGACTCACCCTGGATATTCCATGAGCCCTCAAGTATCTGTATATTTTAAGGAGCTATACATGATCTTTTGTGCCTTTTTAAAAGCATCTTCTTTACTGACTCTGATGCACATACAAACAAATGCACAAATCATAAATGAGTGACTTGAATCATACAAAGGAAACACATTGGTACAGCTACCACTGAGGTAATGCACAGAGCATTATCAGCCTCAGGAGCCCCACTTGGCTCTCCTTCCAATCCCTGTTTCCACTTGCTTCCCAGGTAATCACTATCCTGAGTTTTAACATCATTAGTTTTGGCCATTTGTAAATTTTTGTAAATTGTATTATACTATATATATTCTTGTGTGTCTTACTTCTTTAACTCAACTTCATTTCATCCTTATCCATATTGTTTTATATAGCTGTAGTTTACAGATTGTTTTCTCTATAAAATATCACCATATATGATGCTACAATTCATTCTATATTCATTTGATAGACATTTGAGTTATTTCTAGTTTGGGACTATTACAAATAATGATGCTAAAAACATCCTTATACATATCTTTTGGTGCACATGTGTACACATTTCTGTTGATTCTATTGGATGTGTATCTAGAATCATTAGGTCATTTGATAGGGATATGATAAGCTTTAGGAGCTATTGCTAGACCATTTATGAACCAGTAAATACTCCAGAAAATAGTATATGAGAGCTTTTCTTGTTATATATTCTTCTACACACTTGTAATTATTGGTCTTTTTTTATTTTAGCCATTATTGTCAATGAAAAGTAATATCCAATAGTGGTTTTTAATTCATATTTCTCTAGTAACTACTAGAATCTAGCAACTTTTTATATATTTACTGGTCATTTTTATATCCTCCTTTGTATAATGTCTGTTAAATGCCCTTGCCCGATTTTCTGTTATATTGTCTTTATTCTCATTGATTTGTAGGAGTTCTTTAAATATTCTGGATATAAGTCCTTTCTTGGTCATATATATATGGCAGATTCCTTCTTTCACTGTTACTTGCCTCTTCCTTTTGATGAGTAAAATTTCCTAATTTTAATATGTTCAAATTTATGAATCATTTCCTTTGGAAATTAATATATTTGATGTTCTATTTAAAATTTCTGAAGATTTCTATTTAAAACTGAGAAGGTTATAAAGATATTTTGCTATCTTATAGAAATTTTGCTTATTTACATTTCAAATTTAGATATATGATCTAATTGTAATAAATTTTTACATATGATGCAAAGTAAGATTCTCAGCCTTTTTTTTCTTTGGAAATATTCAGTTAACCCTGAGCCACTTATTCCAGACCTACAGATTCTTTTGGATTTCCTGTACTCACTCAGAATAATGACAGTTTGATTTCCTAGTTTTAATTTTTATACATTTTTCCTTTTCCTTCCCCTTATTGTACTGTAAATATTGAGAAAATGGTATTTTCAACATCCTTCCTTTTGTAACATGCCTAGTTACAAAAGGAAAGCTCTCAATATTTCACCATGACATTTGTTATAGTTATACTTGGTAGATTCCCTTTAAAAGATAAGGGAAATTCCCTTTTATTCCTGCATTGATAATTTTTCCTTAATAGACACAAGGTTTTATCAAATGCCTTTTCTATCTCTGTTGAAATGGCCATTTAATTTTTCTCCTTTGTTCTAATAATGTATTATTTTATCTTAATTTTAGATTAACCCAGTTTTGCACTGTTGGGGTAAACCTAACTTGATCACTGAAGTTGGTCCTATTAATATTTGGTTTAGATTTATTTGGTGTTCACAAGAGAAATTGACCTGTAATTTTCTTTTGCTATCCCATTCAGGTTTGGGTGTCAAATTATGCCAAACTCATAAAGCAAATGAGAGGGGAGGGGGTCTTAATTTTAGCTTTAATATTTTTCAGTTCTTAAATTTTTATTTGACTCTTTTTTATAGTTTCCAATTCTCTGCTGAAATTTTATACTGTGGAATTCATTTATAAATATAAAAAATATGACATTTTCCTTTCTGAAACTGAATAATAGTACTTTCAGCAATCACCTTCTCATGCATTCAAAGTATATTATGTAACTCTTAGTCCTGTCCATGAACTAATATGGGATACAAATTATAAATAAATAAATAAACAACAGGAGATGTTTAATAGGGTATCCCATGAGTACTTTTCTACTTTTCTGGAATCTTTCACCTTATTTTGGTAGAGACTGGAAATAAGAGCTAAATAATCGGTGAGACCCTGTCTCAAATAAAACATTTTAAAAGGTCTGGGACTGTAGCTCAATGGTAAAGCACCCCTGGGTTCAATCCCCAGTGCCAAAAAAATAAATAAAAAGAGTAGAAAAAGGCTCACATCAACATAAAATATCAGCTTTTAAAATGGAAAAGAATTTCCTACCAATATCATAAATTTAAACTTCTTCCCTATTATGGGAATCTCTAGGGGGACTTTTTAATTTCTGTACCAATAAAACTTTGATCTTTAATGACTTAGAGCAAGCATACAGTTAGTAAAGCAATAGGAAAAAAAGTAATAAACTTCTAACTACTCCATTATTCTATATCCAATGAGTTTAGGGTTTGGGGATCTTTGGTTTTCTGTAAAGTGGGTCTCTTTACCATTAGGCAGAATCCCAAGTCAGCACATCAGTCAGTCTGTGAACCCTCAGATAGTGGTGCTGGCCAAAGGTCCTGAAGGCAGAAAAGGCAGACTCAGAATGCATGTCGATTCTAGTAAGGATAAAACATTGCTCTTTCCAAGGTGTGAGGCACCGATATGATCAAGTTGCCACCACGAGGCTGATTGGTCTCCTTGAAGAGTGTGCATCTCAGGAGTTTGGCTGTGTTTTCTGCTGTGAACAGGTCAGATGCTCAACAGCAACGGAAGTTAGGTTACTCTTGGTGAAAGGGAAATCCTGCTGTTGGGTCCATAAAGAATTTTCACTGGGGTGGCCATGAACAAACTACGGATCAAGTCATCCTGTCCACTTGCTATTTGCTCTACCTTAACCATGACTCAGCAGCATGGGAGGAATGACTCATCCACTGAGACTCACATGGCATTTTTCTCCACCAGAGATTTTTTTCTACTATGGGAACTGCCAAGTCATTTGACCCATGTAGCAGGACAGCTGTACCCTATCCTGACCTACTATGGAGCACTTTCTTGTTCAGGGCTTACTCAGAAAACAAGAACCACCCTTATGTGTTATCCAATAAAGAGCTCAGATTATTCCACTTAAAAGTGGAGCATTTTCATGATTGATTCACTTGTGCTTTAATTAAATATGCTGACGTGTCCCATGCCATTGGACACCTAAAAGCAACATCAAGGCCCTGAATTTTTATGGGATTTATCTTTCACCATCTGGAAACATGGCATTGACATACTTGACACTTCTTGCTTATCTGGCCTTATTACTATGATGTTAGTGTTAATATGTTATTACATAGTGCTCTATGAAATAGTCTTTGGAATGCCCAGATGGTACAAATCCCTTCAGAATTTACTGTGATAGCATCATTAACACAGGTTGGGGCCAGGCAATAGATATACTGTTGTCCATCCTATGTGAATGCTAACTGCTACTGATCCTCCTTTAAATTTGATATTAGAAAGAATGCATTTGCCAGATAACACAAGGATGTTACGTGCTGCTCCACTGTACTTGGCACAGCAGCTACAATTGAGACAAATACTTGGATAATTTTACAGGACTCCATTGCCACCTGCAAAGATCCCTAGTTTTGGCAGGGAGCAGGTTGGTGAACTAAAACCCCTTATGATAAGGTTCACCTGTGCTCAGATTTAAACCATTTATAAAGTTTCATTTTTCCTAACAAAATAAAAACTAAACCCAGTAAAGGGACCACAGAACTGGAAAATTAAAGTTCAAATTTCCCCAACTTTTTTAAAAAAATTAAAATTTTGTGTTCTAATAAAAATGAAGAATATTTGCAATAATCTAATATTGTCCTTTATTCCATAAACACAGATATTTTTCTTTTGTATAAAAGTCACAAATAGTTAATAGCATTTTCACACTAACAAGATGTGTGGAATTGTGGCATGCATCACTCAGTTTCTTGACTATAACAGAACAGATACATTCCAGCACTACAGCCCTCCCTACTACAGAACCACTCCTATCCCGAGATGTGCCGTGCACCGGCTCCTCCCCACCCGGCTAACTCCAAGTATCAGTTGGCTCCTTCATTAAGCCAATCTTTTTTTTATTTTTACTGTATAAATCTTTATCCAGTTTTGCTATAATCTGCAGGGGTTTTTTGGAGTTGCCTATTTTCAGATGGGAATCACTGACTTTGTAAATGAATTGAGCAAGTTTTAGATTACATTGCCCCTGCATTTGCAGCTGGACGCTATAATATTCATTTCTAGAGCGTTTTCTGTAATGGTTCATCGCAACAGCTGTCCTAATTCCTTGAGGATTCATGAGTGTTGACTGCGTTACCCTGGTAGGAGTTTGGCTCGAGACGTATATTTCATTAACAGCTGCAGCATTTGACAACATGTCAGGAATGAAGCATGCCTGGAAATATGAAGATTTTAAAAGGCTCTGTATTCCTCATCTGACTTTTTTTTTTTTCTTTCTCTCTTTAGTCTCCCCCAGATATTTCCTTCCCTGCTTCTTTGGCTGCACAGCATTTCCTTCTGGAAGAAGAGAAGCGAGCAAAAGAACTTGAAAAACTTCTAAATACACATATTGACGAACTGCAAAGGCATACAGAATTTACTCTTAATAAATACACCAAACTAAAACAAAATAGACATATATGAGCTTTTAAACTTTTTTATTTGCTCCCTACCCCAAGAAAAAAAGCTCTGGCAAAATATTTACAAAGCTGAGTATTGAACCTGAGGAATTTTGTTCTCTTTTTTTTTGAGTAAATGATTTCTGTAAGGCAGCTAGAAAATAGTAAGTATTTTGTTTGATAAAGCTGTTTGTATTTCTGCATCAACATACTAAATTGTTCTGCTATAGAGTTGCTATAAAATAAACATGACTACTCCAAAAGAGAATTTTTTTCTAGTCTAAGGAATAGTTTGGAATTAAAAATGCAATTTTTTCCCACTTGAATCATGTATACTAAAAACCCATTTCCTTTGTAACAACACAAAATGAAAGAAAGGGAAGTGCTATATTCCAAATATAAATGAACGAAGTGCAGCTCAGTTGTACTAGGTGTGAAAACTCAAGAATTTTTTAAAATAGAAAATATTTAAATATTTTGAACTATGTAAACATCCTAAAATTTGTTTTAGAAAGAAAGATACGGCTTTATTGTTTTTACACTTAGCTTTATAATGTCTGTTTTAATACCATAAAGGACATGGAATGTGCAGTGTACACACTTAAAATATGTGTCAGAGATCAATGCTTTCCTGTTAGTACTAATTACTTAATAGATATGAACAAGATAAAACAAATATAAATCAATACTATTGCTATATTCTCCTTTGTAATCGCCTATTTTAAATTCAATAAATAAATGCAAAACTCAATGGACTTAAAATATAAATGCCAAGTTTGTATTGGACATAAATAGCATGGTAGTGAACAATAAAATTTGTTACAAACACATAAAAATGATAATCCTATATTCTATTTTTCTTTAAAAATGAAATATATGTCCATATCTGTTTCTAGCTTATCTATCTATATCCTATTATATATAGAAAGAAAACTCAAACTCAAGGTAAGACCTGCAGCTTTTACAATTTTCTTTCTTCTCAAAAAAACAATCTCAACATGCTGAAAGAGAAATCAGACTGTCTATAGATAACAAACGACGTTTTCATGTTAAAAATGCAGAGGATTATTCACTTTAGGTGACAGGATCATGAATATTTAGCTTTTGATGTTTGCAGAAGTCACCTTAGTTCATAGCAAAAATACCACTGTGTTACTTAAACAACAGGCAGTTATTTCTTACAGTTCTGGAGGCTGAAAAGTTCAAGGTCAAGGTACCAGATGATCTGGAACCTGGTGATAGCCCAGTCCTGACTCAGGGTCAGCCACTCACTTGCTAATTTCACATGTTGGAGAGAAAAACTCATCTCTTCCCTGTCTCTTCTTTTAAGAGCACTAATCCATTCTATTCATAGAAGTGTCACCCTCATGACCTTCACACTTCCTAAAGGCCCCATCCCCTACTACCATTACATAAAAGCTTAGGATTTCACATAGGTATTGAGGATACATCAACACTCAGCCCTTTAAACCTCACATAGCATTTTTCATTTAAAGTTAAAACAAGTCTATGGAATCAGTAAGACTAGTATCCTTGTCCCTGGGAACCAGAGTTGTTAAGAAAAGTACCCAAAAGCATGGTAAGCAAGGTCAGAAACGAAACGCTTTCTTGTCCCTGGCCCCAGCTCTTGCTTTGCAGTACTACTACTTACACGCAAGCTTTGGTAAACAAAGCTATATCCCCAGACAATGCTTGATGATAAAACCTCAGAGGGATACAAATCCTTTAATGTACCCACAAAAACCCCACCTGGGGAAAAAATAGGATTTTGTAGTAATTTTAAATTATTTAGTAATTTCTAGCCTGTACATAAAAAATAATTTTAGGGTTATCTTTAGAAGATGGGAAGAAAAAGTATATTTAGGAAGAATACTCCTTAAATAAATGATAAAACCTTTTTTCCCCTACTGTAAATAGAAACAATGAAAAGTCTAAAGTATGTCTACATATATGTCTCTTTGTAGCCCCTGTCTAAGTACCTTTTCAGTCTCTTCAGGGTAAAGACATGGTTGAAATTTTCTGAAATAAAGTTCTAGGCTACAGAGGTCTTAGAACTTAATAGGGTCAAGACAGTGCAAACGTAGGTATGTCCAGGACTAACGCTGAGTTGCCCTTGCAGATTATGACCTTAAGGCTAAAGCAAAACTTGTTTTAAATCACCAATTCAGCATTCCACGCAATGCATGCTTTCTTATAACAGTGTTTTCTTTTCTTTTTTTTTTTTTGCTTAACATCAGGATTCAATGTTCAAAATGAATCATAAGCCTTAGTCCAACATAGATATAACCCAGATAAAAAGCAAGCGCCGCTAGCTGAATGTTGAAAGGAGGAAAGGAGTGAGACTCCATACTGCTCTTCCCCTTCCTTCGCCCCTCTCCTGCCCTCCTGTCCTCCGTATGCCAAAGTGATTCCATGGGTGCTACGGTGGAAGGGACTAAGGGTGAGACTGTTATTACCCTACCACAGAACACATTTCCCACAGAAATCCTATCATGGATAATGACATAACCTGCCCCACACGACAAAAGCCGAGTCACTCAAACAGGGAAGCCTTCAGCAAGTCCAAGCAAGAACTAAGAAGATCCTGATGGCTACCTGACAGTCCCCTGCCCTGGTCCTGGGGATCATTTAGGTCTTTTAAGACTGTCAGGACATTAGGACACTTTAAATGTGTTGGAGACAAGCTTTCCATGCCATGGCCCTGTGACCTTAATAGAGCCTCCATTTCCTTATCTGTAAAAAAAGAATAGTTAATGCTACTCACGTCAGAGGATTGTGAGGATGAAAGGATGTAATATACTGGGGTGCTTAGTGCTGAGTACATGCCAGCTGTAAGCACTTCCCACCACTGTCCTCTGCAGCATTAGGTCTGAGCCCAGAAGATAAACACATCCTCAAAGAATACTATCATTTTTTGAGGACACACTATGCCAACCACAACATACAAGTTAAATTCATATAATCATTAGCAAAATTGTTAAGAAATAATTTACATGTCATAAAATTCACCCAGTTCAAGAGTATAATTCAAGGATTTTTACTAAATTTTAAGAGTTGTGTAACCATTGCCACAAATCACTTCTAAAACATTTACATCACCTCAAAAAGAACTCTAGGACCCATTTATAGTCACTATCTATTCCCATGCCCAACCCCACTGAACTATTACATAGATTTACCTCGATCATTCATGTAGAGGGATTCATATGTGTTTTTCTATATTTGGCTCCACTCACCATAATGTTTTCATATTGTAGCATGTATCAGTATTTTATTCTTTCTTATTGCTCAGTAGTATTCCCCTGCATAAATGCATAAATAAGCCACATTTGTTTTATCCATTTCACCAGGTGATGGATTTTTGTTTTCATTTCAGGGCTATTGTGATGAAACTGTTTTGAACATTGACACAAAAATCTTTGTATGAACTTACATTTTCATTTCTATTGAATAGTTTTCTTGAAGTAGAATTTCTGAATCACATGGTATATTTATGCTTAATTTTGAAAAGAAAGCTATCCAACTATTTCCAACATATCTGCACCATTTTACATTCCCATCAGCCTTGTAAGGGTTCCAGTTTCTCCACATCCTCTCCCACATTTGTTATCATCTCCCTCGCACCCGCCCCCGCGTCACAGTACCAGTGACTGACCTTGGGGCACTCTACCACTGAGTTACACCTCCAGTCCTTTTTTATTTATTTTTTAATTTTTGAAACAGGCTTTTGCTAAGTTTCTGAGGCTGGCCTCAAACTTGCCGTCCTCCTGCTTGAAACTCCTAGGTCACTGGGATTACAGGTACATACCACCGAGCTGTGCTTGAGTATCTTTTTTATTATAGATATTTCAGTGTGCGTGAAGAGGTATTTCATTCTGATTTTAACTTGCATTTCTCTAATGACTAATGATATTGAGCGTCTTTTTGTATGCTTATTAACCATTCACAGGTAATCTTTGGTGAAATGTCTATTCAAATCTCTTGCCCTTTTTATAATTGAGTTCTCTTGTCAACTTAGAAGAATTTTTTATATGTTTTGGATAAAAGTCCTTTATCAGATATGTGATTTGCTATGTTTTCTCCCTGTGGCTTCTTTTCACTTTCTTAATGGTACTTTTTGAAGCACATAGGTTTTTAATTTTGATGAACCACAATTCATCAATTTTTTTCTTTTATGGATCATGCTTTTGCCATCATATCTAAGAAATATTTATTTGCCTGACCAAAGGTCATATGAACAGTTTCCCATGTATCTTTGTCTAAAAGTTTTGTAGTTCTAGGTTTTAAACTAGGTTCATAACCCAGTTTGAGTCAATGCTTTTGTGTGGTATAAATATCTAAATTCATCCTTCCCCAAGTGGGCATCCAATTGTCTCAGCATCATCTGCTGAAGAGACTTTCTTTTCCTTTCTTGAACTGTCTTGTCACCTATGTTGATAATCAACCATAAGACTAAAGTTTTATTTTTAGACTCTTTTCTGTTCCGTTGATTTGTGTTATTCCTTATCCACTACCACAGTCTTAATTATCATGGCTTTGTAGTAAGTTTTTTTTTTTTTAAGAGAGAAAGATAGTGAGAGAAAGAAAGAGAACAGATTCTACTTAGTTTTTCATGTGGCTTTTGTTGCTCTAACACTTTGTTGTGTATGTGGTGCTGGGGTTCAAACCTGCATCCTCACGCATGCCAGGTGAGCACTGTAACTGCTGAGCCACCGCTCCAGCCCCTATAGTAAGTTTTGATATTGGGAAATGCAAACCCTCCATATTTCAAGATGATTTGGATATTTGGGATGCTTTGCATTTCAATGTAAGCTTTAGGGTCAGTTTGTTAGCTTGTTATTTTTTGCAAAAAGAAAAAAAAAAGAAGAAAGAAAAAAATTGCCTGCTAGAATTTTGACAGGGATTAAGATGACAATTCTCTCCAAAGTGACCTATATTGAATCTCAATTTAGGGTGAATTATCATCTTAACGATACTGTTTTCCAATTTGTAAATTTCTCCATTAATTCAGATCTTTAAATTACTCGGAAATGTTGTAAGGTTTTCAAGGTGTCTTGTTTTTCTTTGTCAAATTTATTACTAAGTATTTTATTCCATTTGATGCTATTACATATGGAATTAATTTCAAACTAGATTTTTGTATATTGGTGTTATATTCTGTGATCTTACTGAGCTCCTTTATTCTAGTAGGTGTATGTGTGTGTGTCTGTCTATCTGTATTATTTATAATTGTCTATATACTAGATCATATTGTCTTTAAATAAAGACAGCTTTTTTTTTTTACTTCTGAGTACGTTGTATTTCTTTTTCATAGTTGACTGCACTATCTAGAAACAAAAAGACATGCTTGCCATGTTCCTGATGTTAAGAAAACTCAACCTTCCACTCTTAAATATGATGTTAGCTGTAGGTTTTTTGTAGATGCTTTTTGTCAGGTTGAGGAAGTTCTCACCTATTCCTAGTTCGTTAAGAGTTTTTTATGATTGGGTGTTGACCTTTGTCAAATTTTTTTCTGAATCTGTCAAGATTTTGTCTTTATGAATATAGTATTTACATTAACTTTAAAAAATGACATACCAGGGGCTGGAGCGGTGGCTTGGCGGTTATGGCACTTGCCCGGAATGCACAAGTACACGGGTTTAAACCCCAGCACCCACGTACACAGCTAAGTATCAGAGCAATGAAAGCCATGTGGAGAACTCAATAAAAATTGATTCTCTCTCTCACTGTCCTTCTGTCTTTAAAAAAAATGACAAACCAATCTTGCACCCCTGGGGATAAATCTGGCTTGATCATTTCACCCATCCATTTTCTGTTACTATAACAAAATATCTAGGCTAAGTACATTATAAAGAAAATAAGCTTATTCAGCTCACGATTTTGTAGTTTCAAAAGCATGATTCCCACATCTGCTTGGCACTCTGGGGAGGGAGGGAGGCTTGGGTGCCACATGACATGATGGGTGGCATCACAACAGGAACAAGAAGGTGAAGTCACATGGAAAGACAGAAAGCCAAAGGGATTAAGGGAGCAGCTTTGCACTTTTATAACAATTTACTAAGACAACAATTAACTTTCTCAGAGTCCAGTGTTAATCACTACCAAGTGCAATTCATCCACTGATCGAATTATCTCCCACTAGATGGATGCTCTTCAAGGTTCCACACCTCTAAATTCTGCTGCATTGGGGACCAAGCTTCCAACACACACCCCTTAGGAACACACTCAAACCACAGCAATTATGTGCAGTCCCTTCTATATGTAGCTAGATTTGACTTGCTAATATTTTGCTAAGAAATAGAGGGTCTATATTCTTGAGAAATGTTGGTCTGAATTTGTCCTATTTTTGCTTGACAAGACAATTGTCAGGGCAATTCTTGGCTCAAAGAATGGACTGGGAAGTTCACTCTTTTATTTCCAGAAGAGCTGTACAGAATGAGCATTATTTTATTTTTTAACGAGAGAGGGACAGAAAGAGAGAGAGAGAGAGAATCAGTTTTGTTTTTCATGTGGCTTTTGTTGCGCCAACACTTAGCTATGTGCATGGTGCTGGGGTTCAAACTCAGGCCCTTGTGCATACCAGGCAAGCACAACAACCACTGAGCCACCACTCCAGCCCCACATTATTTCTT
Organism: Aplodontia rufa; assembly: GCA_004027875.1. Classification (NCBI taxonomy): domain Eukaryota; kingdom Metazoa; phylum Chordata; class Mammalia; order Rodentia; family Aplodontiidae; genus Aplodontia; species Aplodontia rufa. Next base: position 20,116 of record PVKS010002243.1, read on the forward strand.
TTAAAAGATTGGTGGAATTTGCCCATGGAGGTACTTTGCTAATGTTCTTTATGGGAAAATAATTTTTCAAATCCATTGCCTTGTTCATATTTGAAGAATTTTGCTTTATGAAGTTATTTTTCTTTATTTTTTAAGGAATGGAGTTGTTGTACAATCATAAATGAATATAAAGTAACAATATGAAATGCCTCTGATCTAATCCAGGGCCATACCCCATTGCCCACACCCAAGTCTCTTGATTTTTCTATATTTTCCCCAAACAGTTATATGTGTGTGTGTGTATCACACACACACACACACACACACACACACACATATATATATATATATATATATATATATAGAGAGAGAGAGAGAGAGAGAGAGGGAGGGAGAGAGATTGTGAGTTTTCCTGAATTATATGATTGCATAAGCATTATTTGGCTTTTCAGGGGGGTAGTTAATTGTCTCCCTAGATGCCTCCCTATCTTCGCTCCCTCCCCCCTCTCTCCCCTTCGTATAAATGATTCTCCTAGATTAAGTATTGCTACGCCTTTGATGGGTCTAGTACATGAACTTGACTATCTTTCACCCAAGACTGGGTTTAACTCCAGCCTCCACAAATGAGGAAAAACATTTGACCATTGGGTCTCTGGGTTTCACTAATTTCACTCAGCATTTCTTCCATTGCCATCCATTTACCTTCAAAGGCTGCAATATTGTTGTTTCTAATAGCTGAGTAGAACTCCATTGTATATATGTACCAGAGCTTTTGAATCCATTCATCCAATGAGGGGCATCTGGATTGATTCCATAATTTAGCTGTTGTAAATTGAGCTGCTATGAACATTGATTTTGCTGTGTCACTGTAATGTACTGATTTTAGCTCTTCTGAGAAAAATACCCAGAAGAGGGATAGCTGGGTCATATGGTGAATTCATCCCTAATTTTTTGAGGAGTCTCCACACTGCTTTGCAGAGTGGCTGTACCACTCTGCAGTTCCACCAACAGTGTGCTAGTGTTCCTGTCTCCCCACAACCCCTCCATCATTTGTTACTGTTTATATTCTGCATCTTTGCCAGTCTGACTGGAGTAAGATGAAATCTTAATGTAGGAAATTTACATTTCCCTGATTACTAGTGATTTAGAACACTTTCTCATATATTCATTGGCTTGCTTGATTTATTCTGTTGAGAAGTTTTTGTTTAGTTTCTCTGTCCCATTTATTGATTGGATTGTTTGTGGTTTTGATATTAAGATTTTTGAGTTCTTTGTAAATTTTATATATTAGTCTCCTGTTGGAGGAATCACAGGTCATGATTATCTCCCATTCTTTAGGTTGCTTCTTGACAATTTTGACCAATATCTTGGCTGTGCAGAAGCTTTTCAGTTTAGTGGCATCCCACTCATTGATTTTAGTCTGTAATTCTTTCACTTTGAGAATCTTGTTGAGCAAGTCATTGCCAAATCCCATATGCTAGAGAGTTGGTCCTAATTTTTCTTCTAGTAATTGTATGGTAGCGGGTTTAATTCCTTGTTCCTTATCCATTTTGATTTGATTTTTGTGCAGAGTGAGAGATTAGGATCTAATTTCAACTTCTGCAAGTGGCTGTCTGGTTTGTCCAGCACCATTTGTTGAATAGGCTATCTCTCCTCCATATCATATTTTGTTCCCCTTTGTCAAAGATCAGATGTTTAAAGATTTGTGGGTTTGTCTCAGAGTCTTCTATTGTATTCCACTGGTCCTCATTCCTATTTTGATACCCATACCCTGCTGTTTTTATTACTACAGCTCTACAGGATAATTTTAGATCTGGTATTGCAAAACCACCTGTTTTGTCTTTCTTGTTTAGTAATGTTTTGGCTATTTTGAGTTTCTTGCTGTTCCAAATGAATTTGAGGATTGCTTTTTCTATATCTGTAAAGAATGACTTTGATATCTTGATAGGGATTGCATTGAATCTGTATAGCACTTTCTGCGGAATGGCCATTTTAATTATATTAATTCTACATAACCAAGAACATGGAACGTCTTTCCATCTTCTCAGGTCTCCTTCAATTTTGTTCCTTCAATGTTTGATAATTTTTATTGTAGAGGTTTTTACTTCCCTTGTAAGATTAATTCTGTGGGAAAATCTTAATCACTATTTAACATCTTTCCTTATTAAATGTCTATTCAAATTTACTTTTGTTCTTTGGTCACTTCGGTGATATGTTTCCTTTAAATTCAACATAATTTTTATAATAATCCCTAAAGTAAGAATTGAGCTCAATTTATTTTGAGATGTAAAAGACTAAGTGATAATATTCCAAGGTTAAATATCTGGAAAATGGCCAGCCTGTGGGGCTCTCAAATCTTTGATGCCTGCATCAAGCCACAGTGTGTCTCTAAACTTAATCAAAGTAAAAGTACATGGTTATATATGTACATATATATATGCATATATACATGTGTGTATATGTGTATATGTATACACACACACACACACACACACACACACACATATATATATATATATATATATATATGTTCTTCATAGGTATAAGAATTGTGCCACTATACTTGGGTATATTAGAATAAATATATACCCCAGAAAGAGATGCAAGAGACCAGGGGACAGAAGGATGGAGGTGGGGGAGTGCAGGGGGAGATGTTGGCCTAATGATATTGTTGTATTGTGTGCATGTATAGATATGTGACAAGAAATCCCATCATTATGTACAACTATAATGCACCAATAAATAAAAAAAGAAAAAGTAACTCCTTCCTCCCAGGATCACCACTGAAACCCCTTTTTGCGGGTGTCCTCTCCGTCTTAGGGTTTTTATTTTTCTCAATGATTTGTGTTCCCCTGGAACCTGAGCTACTCCAGTAGAGATTCGGCTTGATCTATTTTGTGTTATTATAATACCTAAGACAGTAATTTGTAAACCAAAGAAGTTTATTTGGCTCATAGTTCTGGAGGCTGGGGAATCTGAGAGCATGGTGTTAGAATCTAGCGAATGGAAGGGCCCTCCTGACCTAATTACTTCTTAGGCCCCACCTTCCAACTCCACTACACTGGAGATAAAGCCTCAAAACTCAAACCATAGATGCAGACAAAGTTCAAAGCTGCTTCTGCCCACAGAGCGCAGGGTTCTTATGTAAAAGCCACATTGGGAATTCCTGCCTTAGGATCCCCAGCATGGTGTTCACAGGTAAAGCCTCCTGGGAAGGCACTCAGTGATGGAGGCTGAAATCAACAATTTGAACTGACACACTTTCCTCCCATGCCTGCCAAGGAGGTGCAGGAAACATGCTGAAAGACCTAGGGGACTGGAAGGAACCATGCTTTTCTGATGTTGACAGATGAAAACTGATAAGCCCTTACTAGGTATTAAAAGATTGGCCATGTGACTTCCTGAATGTGGTTTACTCATACAGAAAGGGAATGACTGCTCCCGTAGGAAGAACCCGTTGGAGCTAGAACTTACTTGGCTCTGTGTTCTTTGCACAAAATAAACTTCTCACTTATCTCCCCGATATGTCTTTCTCTCCCACTCTCCCTCTCTCTCTCTCTCTCTTTGTATAGTAGCCTGCTATCTTAATCTGTTCAGGCTAATGTAATAAAATGCCTTAAACCAGATAATTTATAAACAACAGAAATTTACTGCTCATAGTCCCAGAGGCTGCGAAGTCCATAATCAAACGTCCAGCAGATTAGGTGTCTGGTGAGGGCCTGTTCCTCAGAGGTAGCATATACTATGTGTCTTCACATGGTTGAAGGGGAGGACAAGCTACCTTGGGCTTCTGTAAAGGCACTAATCCCTTCTAATTAACATAATCACCTCCTAATTGCCACACCTCTTAATACTATATTACATTTTGGATTGAAGATCAGCGTGTGAATTTGGGGGAGACATAAACTTTCTGACCATAGCACCTATCTAAAGATTATTATATAAGGTAGACCCGAAAGGCCTATATTAAGTACACTTTATGTGTGTGGTAATTGAAATGTGCACAACAAATCTCCCATAGTTACAAAATTGTATATTATTAAAAGGACAGCACAAAAAAGTATTGAGCTATTACTCTTCCCATTTGGTTTGATTTCTTTTTGTTTTGTTTTTGAAAGCAAGAACATTACCACTTTGAAATTCCTCTTTTTTATCAGCTTCAGAAAAATCTTACAAAAGTCAGCATTGATTGAGCTCAAACCTTTTCTAATCCCAAACATATCTCTTGGCTGAAGTAAATTATCTGATGAATCACTCCCACATGATTTTGATGTATAAAATTATGAGTAATCAAACCAAAACAGTTCTTTGGCTTCAAATATGTTTGCTATAAACAAAGCTTAGTTATAACCTAAATTTGTATACTAACAAGTATTGCACCCAAAACCTTTGGAGGAATAAATATGTAACTATATGTGTGTGTATGTGTATTCATGTACATAGACATATATGTAAACCTGTGAATACACACTCACTGAAAACTCTGAAAATAAGTATCAATAAGAAAGGAATCAAGAACTGTATCAGACCTTGGAAAATATACATAGTTCAATCAGTGTCTTTAATGTTGAAAATACAACTCCTTAAGATTTAATGTCCCAATATAATATCTTCATTTTGGAGAAAATTAATTTATAGAAGATATGAATCAATGTATAAGGTACCTCAAATACTGGGAAAAGTAAATCTTTAGCTATATAAAGATTTATAAAATATACTGGAGAGTACAATTTAGGACAGTAGCCAAAAGATGAAAATAAATGAGAATATTACCAGGTAGAACTGATAAAAGTGCTATAAGACCAATGTGCTTAATATTTTTTGATGAGATGAGATTAACCGAAAGCCAGTATTTCAACTCAACCATACACCACTGGAAAAGCTATGGCCACACACAACCACTCACACTCTCAAAGGCTAAGGTAGAACCTAAACTTCCACCCTCACCAGTCCCCAGCATGACTTGGAAAAGAGGTGAATGGAGGAAGAGGAAAAAAGTACATAGATGCTTGCAGGTGCTTTTACTCAGCTCGTGGTTCCTCCAGACGCTCACTGAGTACCTACTGGGTTCAGGCATTGGCTCAGATAATAGATGGGAGCCCACAACCCTCAACACACATGATAGCATTTTTCAATTTTATGTGCACTGATTGATTTGCCAACACACATAGTTTTCTATTTATACAAAAACAAATAATTTTAAACAAATTTTAAAGATTGTCTTGATTTGTGAGGCTTTTGCACAGTTTAACACTTCCACGTGGGATGGAGGTGGAAGAGAAGGCAGAAGTGAGAGCAGAGCTAGTTCGTTAGTTTTCCATTTCCTTCCTTCCGTTCAGCAGTCGGGTCAGAAGCATTTACATATCGTCTGATGTAATGATCCTTCTCAAAGTAGGTTTTGGAGATATGAAGTTGACTAAAACAGAAATCATTCATGCCCTCAATGATCTAATCAGACATCTAAACAGATCATTTTAAAACATATGAAATATTAGTGGCATGTGCACAGTATTATGAAAAATCAGAGGAAGATACGTAACCCAACCTTGGGGGTTCATGTATTGGGAGTGAGCGCAAAGTGGGAGTCATCCAAAAAAAGTCTCCCAGAGGAAGCAATATCTAAGCTGAGTATTCCAGGATGAGTGGGAGTTAGCAACAGAGGGACAGGCAGGACTGGCTTCACAAGTGTGTGACTACATAGTGTCACAGGGCTGGTGCTCAGAAGGGCCCATACTTGGTATAATGTCCGCTGTTGCTTTCTTAAGCTTCCTAAAAAATTTTGAAGAAAGATGACTAAATTTTCATCTTCTCCTGAGCCCTGAAGGTTATGTATCTGCTTCTGAGGATAGGTTGAGACTGGGAAGCAGGCAACCTTCTAGGTGAATGAAGCCACGTGTACAGTTCATGGGACAAACATAAGCAAAATTATGACATAGGACTCAAAAGGAGAGGTTTTGTTTGATATTTCTCCATTCCATCCTAGATCATACTTTCTCACGTTGTTTTTCCCCCACGTGTATTCATCTGCTAAGTACAATGAAAAAACCTCTGGATTTATATAAAAAATAAACACAAGATGACTGAAGGGTAGGTAGAGAGGAAGGCAGATTGGTTGGAGTACTAATGACCTAGAAAACAAGAAGAGAGTTAATTTCCAGGATTTTCTTTTTTGTTTCATAATTATGGATTAAAATTCATTTGTTGAATTGATATGTTGAAGTGTTAAGTCCTAGTACCTCAGAATGTGACCTTATGTGAAAACAGTCATTATAGATGTAATTAATTAAGATGAGGTCATATTGAAATACAGTAGACCTCTAATCCAATATGATTTTGTCCTTACTAAAAGGGGAAAACTTGGACACAGATGAACGTCAGGAGAGTATCATTGGAGGAAGAAGGCAGAGGTCAAGGCTGTGTTTCTACAAGATATAGAAGGCCAAAGATTGCCACAAACCACAAGCAATGAGGACAGAGACCTGCAGTAGACTCCATCGCAGCACTCAAAAGGAACCAACCCGGCCAACACCTCAATTTCAGACTTCTAGACTCCAGAACTGTGGGGAAATAAAATTGTATTGTTTAAGCCACCCAATTTTTGGTGCTCTGTTACAGTAGCCCTAGCAACTAGCGTACCCAAAATTCCAGAATTAGAGCTGAAAAAGCTGGTCACAGATGCAAATAAAACAAAACCCAAAATAATCCCCCCCAAAAAAGACAGAAAAATTAATAGGAAAGAATCACTGTAATCTAACCAAAGTCCAGCAGAAAAGTTGTGGCCACACCTATAACCACACTAACACCCTCAAAGGCTAAGATAGAACCTAGATTTCCACTCTCCCCAACCCATCAGAGACATCAGAGAAGGGCCAGCAGGTGCGGGGAGGAGGTATCCATCTCAGCGGCATCCAGGAGATCAGTGGGAGTCACCATGGGACCAAAACAGGGAAACCCACCCCTCTCTACCAGGGTGGGACCAGAGGAGGCCTAGTGGAGAGTCAAGGTGTCCACCTTGGCTTAGTGATGAGGACCCCCTCACTCCTGCCCCAGCTACAGCAGTGTTAAGCGGGAAATTTATGCCCCAACTGCAAATATTAGAAAATGGGAGAAGTCAAACCAATCATCTGAGCTCCCATGTCAAGAATCTAAGAGGGGCTCGAGCGGTGGTGGCTTAATGATTAAGGAGCTTGCCCGGCATGTGTGAGTACAGGGGTTCAAACCCCAGCACCCACGTATACAACTAAGTGTCTGAGCAACGAAGGCCAGGCCATGTGAAAAACTCAATAAAAATTGATTCTCAAAAAAAAAAAAAAAAAAAAAAAAAAAAAAAAAAAAAAAAAAAAAAAAAAAAAAAAAAAAAAAAAAAAAAAAAGAATTAAGGGTGAAAAAGATCAAAATAAAATTAATGGAAGCCAAAAGAAGGAAATAATGAAGAGTAGAAATCAATGAAATTGAAAGCAGAAAAACTTAGAGAAAAAACAATGAAACAAAGAGCTGTCTTTTTTTAAAAAAAAATCAATAAAAGCAACAAATCTCTAGCAAGATTGAAAAAAAAAGGCACAAATTCAAATTACCAACATCAGGAATGAAACAGGGACTCTCCCTGCAGATCCTGCAGAAAACCAAAGTATAATGAGGGAATGCTATAAACACAAATACGATATGGAAATAGCTGAAATGGACCAATTCCTTGAAAAACACAAGTTACTACACAACTCATTCAATATGAAATACATAATTTGAATAGTCCTAAAACTTTTGAGGAAGCTGAATTTATAACTTTATTTACCAAAAATTAAATACCCAGGTCTAAACAATTTCACAAGAAAATTCCAAAAACAGCTTAAAGAAGAATTAACAGAAAACAGGAGACAATAACTTCCCAATTCACTTCATAATTATACACATTTTATATTATTTTGTTAAAATCTTGTAAGGTTGCTCAAAATAAAAAATTTAAAAAAAAATATTACCAGGATACCAAAACCAGACAAAGACAATAAGAAGGGGAGGAGAGAAAAATACTACATACCAAAGTCCCTCATAAATATAGATGCAAAAATCATTCATACTTGGCCTTTTAGCTAAGACCAAGTGTGGCGTGATGCAAAAAATTCTTAACACAAATATTAGCAAACAGAGTTCAGTATATGTAAAAAGGATTATATAGCAGGATTAAGTAGGATATGTTCCAGAGCAGCAAGGCAAATTCAATAATAATTTTAAAAATCAATGTAAGCCACCAAAAGATGTGAAAAGATCATGGAAGAAAAATCACATAATTATATCAATTAATTCAGAAAAAAGCATTTTACAAAACTAAACTTGGTCATGATAAAAAAAAATAACTCTCAGAAAAAGTAGAAATAGAAGGGAACTTCCTCAATTTGATAAAAGGCATTTACAAAGAATAAATATTCTTTGTAATATTTTAGGGGGGAATAAAAATTCCCCCCTAAAATCTGAAGGCAAAGATGCACATTCTCACCACTCTTATTCAACATAGCATTAGGAGTTCTGGCCAGTGTGATTAGTGAAGAAAAAGAAATAAAAGATACATGGCTCAGAAAGGAAGAAATAAATCTTAGTAAGCCCACAGGATATAATACAATCATACGAACTCTATTATATTAAGCAGCAACAGAAGGCAGGTAGGGTGTGGCTGGAGAAGGTGGGTCATTGGGGGTGTGCTTTGGGGGTATATATTTTATGTCTGGAGTGGAATATCTCTCCCTTTCTCTCTCTCTCTCCACCCCCCCCCACCTCTCTCCCTGTCTCTGCTTTCCTAAATATGATACCTGGAGCTGTTTCCCTTGCCCATTCTGCCCTGATGTTCAGCCTTACCTGGAGCCCCAAGGAATGGAGCCATTCTTCTATGAGCTGAGACCTCTGAAACTGAGAGCTCTAAAATAAACATTTCCTCCTAAAATTGTTCTTATGAGGTCCTGAGTCACAGCAACGAAATAGCTGACTAAAAAAGCATCAAGACTCAGTTAAAGAAAGATCTTAGTTCTCCCAAAACTGATATATGGGTTTAACACAATTTCTACCAAAAGCCTAGCAAGACTATTTTTTCGTTTCTTCAACATAGTCCTACATATTGGAGGGAATCGTTGTTACATATTCATACATTCATGAATATTGACAAAGAAAGTTAAGGGCGATCCTAGTCCAGGATCTCCCCACTTCATCCATCCCCCACTCTCATGTCTTCTTTATAATTCCCCCATGCTATTATTGGAAATGAGAATATACATGTATATTAATTTTTTTAATTTATGAGTTTTGCTGCCCTCCTGCATATAGTTAGGCTTCTCATGGGAGTTGAGTGTTCCCAGCTGTATTGACCACTTCCTTTATCCCTCCCTCACCTCCTGCCTCCCTCCCTTCTCCACCTACTTTTATATGTATGGTTCCTCTAGCTTATGTGAAATTTCAACTACAGTGAATTTATTATCTAAACATATTTAACTTTCACCCTGTCTTAGGAGGTATTCTAGCTCCCACAATGAGAGAAAACATTCAGCCTTTAAGTCTCTGTGTTTGGGATATTTCACTCAGCATTATTTTTTCCATTTCCATCCGTTTTGCTGCATATGCCATGATATCATTATCTGTAATAGCAGAATAGAACTCCATTATGTATGTATATAGGTGTGTGTGTGTACATATATATGTATATGTGGGGGGTATACAGTTTTTTAATCCATTCATCCAATGAGGGGCATCTGGATTGGTTCCATTGCTTAGCTATTGTATTGAGCTGCTATAAACATTGATGCAGATGTGTCTCTGTAGTATGCCAATTAGAGTTCTTTTGGGAAAATACCCAATAATGGGATAGCTGGGTCATAAGGTAGTTCCATCCCTTGTTTTCTGAGGAGTCTCCACACTGCTTTCCAGAGTAGCTATAGAAATTTGCAGTCCCACCAACACTGTGTTAGTGTTTTTCTCCCCACAACCCCTCCAGCATTTGTTATTGTCCATGTTCTTCATTTTTACCACTCTGACTGTAGTGAGGTAGAATCTCAGTGAAGTTTTGATTTGCATTCTCTGATTGCTACTGATATAGAACATTTTCTCATACATTTATTGACTTTTTGGACTTCCTCTGTTGAGAAGTTTTTGTTTAGTTCCCTAGCCCATTTATTGATTGGATTATTTGTATTTTTGGTGTTCAGTTTTTTGAGTTCTTTGTATATTCTGGATGTTAGTTCCCTGTCAGAGGCACAGCAGGCAAAGATTTTCTCCCATTCTGTAGGTTCTCTATTGACAATATTGACTGTCTTTCCTCCACACATAGTTTGCCTCCTTTGTCAAATATCAGATGGTTAAATTTTGTGGGTTTGTCTTGGTATCTTCTAGCTTATTCCATTGGTCTTCATGTCTGCTTTGATACCAATACCATGCTGTTTTTGTTACTATAGCCCTATAGTATAATTTCAGCTCAGGTATTGTGACACCTTCAGTTTCATCTTTCTTGCTTAATAATGTTTTGGCTATTCCGTGTTTCCTGTTATTCTAAATGAATTTGAGAATTGCTTTTATTATATCCATGAAGAATGTCATTGGTATCTTTTTTTTTTTTAACAACTTTATTTAGTTTTTTCGCATGGCCTTAGTTGCTCCAACACTCAGTTGTGTATGTGGTGCTGGGATTTGAACCCGGGTCCTTGTGCTTGCCAGGCAAGTGCCGAAACCACTGAGCCACCGCTCCAGCCCCTGTCATTGGTATCTTGATGGGGATTGCATTGAATCTGTGCAGGGCTTTCAGCAGAATGGCCATTTTCATTATATTGATTTTGCCTAACCAAGAACATGGAATGTTTTTCCATCTTTTCAGGTCTTTTTCAATTTCTTTTTAAATAATTGATAGTTTTCATTGTAGAGGTGCTTTATATCCTTTGTTATATTAATTCCCAAGCATTTTATTCTTTTTGAGGTTATTGTGAATGGGAAAGATTTCCTGATTTCTTCTTCAGCAGAATCGCTGCTGGTGTATAGGGAAACTACTAATTTATGAGTGTTGATCTTGTAACCAACCACTTTGCTAAATTCATTGATAAGTTCTGTAAGTTTTCTGATAGATATTTTTGGGTCTGCTAGGTATAGGATCATGCCATCAGCAAATAAAGATAGCTTGACTTCCTCTTTCCTATTCAAATTCCCTTGATTTCCTTCTCTTGTCTGACAGTCTGGCTAAGGTTTTGAGGACTATTTTGAATAAGAGTGTTGTGACAGCCTTGTCTTGTACCAGAATTTAGTGGGAACAGTTTCAGTCTTTCTCCATTAAGTATAATGTTAGCTATGGTTTTGTCATAAATGGCTCTTACAAAATTAAAGCACTTTCCTTTGATCCTTATCTTCTCCAGAGTTTTGAGCATAAATGAGTGTTTGATTATGTCAAAAGCCTTTTCTGCATCAATTGGGATGAGCATATGTTTTTTGTCTTTAATTCTGTTTAAGTGATAAATTACATTTATTGATTTGCATATGTTGAACCAGCCTTGCATTTGTGGAATGAAACCCACTTGATCATAATGTATCATCTTTTTTATGTTTTGTGTGTGGTTTGCTAGAATTTTATTAAGGATTTTTACATCCATGTTCATCAGGGATATTGGTTGTAGTTTTCTTTTCTTGATGTATCTTTGTTGGGTTTTGGTATCAGGGTTATATTTGCCTCATAAAAAGTATTTGGGAGCAATCCATCCCTTTCAATTACATAGAATAGCTTACTAAGGAGAGGTGTTAATTCTTCTGTAAGGTTCTGGTAGAACTCTGTTGAGAATCCATCAGGTCCTGAGTTTTTCTTTTTTGGAAGGGCTTTGATTGCTGTTTCAGTTTTGCTACCTGAGATTGATTTGTTTAGATTTTCAGTGCCCTCCTGTGTTAATTTGGTAATGTTGTGTGTGGCTAGGTATTTGTCTATGTCTTCCACATTATCCAACTTGGAAGAGTAAGGTTTCTCAAAATAAGTTTTGATAATCCTCTGGATTTCGGTTGAGGCAGTGTGATGTGTCCATTTTCATCTTTGATTTTATTGATTTGCTTCACTTCATTCTTCCTTTTGGTGAGGTTGGCTAGATGTCTATCAATTTTATTTATATTTTCAAAGAATAAACTCTTTGTTTTATTGATTCTTTGTACTTTTTGTTGTTGTTGTTGTCAATTTCATTGATTTCAGCTCTGATCTTGGTTATTTCCTGACATGTGTTGGATTTGAGATTGGATTGTTCCTCTTTTTGTAGGGATTTGAGTTGGAGCATAAGTTTATTTATTTGGTCTCTCTCTCCTGATTTTTGATGAAGGCAATCAGTACTATAAATTTACCTCTTAGAATGCTTTCACACTGTCCCATAGATTTTGATATGTTATATCATCATTCTTATTCCAAAAATTTCTTGATTTTTGTCCTCATTTCATCTTTGATCCATTCTTCATTTAAGAGGGTATTATTCAGTCTCCAAGTATATATATTGTTGTTTCTCTTGCTGTTAATTGCTAATATCATTCCATTGTGGTCTGACAGGATACATGGGACTATGTCAACTTTTTGTATTTGCTAAGATTACCTTTGTGGACTAGGATATGATCCGTTTTGGAAAAGGATCCATGTACTGCTGAGAAGAAGGTATACTCAGCTGATTTGGGATGGAATATTCTGTAAATGTCTATTAAGTCCAATTTATTGATAGAGGTGTTTAGATTAGAGATATTTTGATCGATTCTTTGCTTTGATGATGTGTCTGTTGTTGATAGTGGTGTATTAAAGTCCCCCAGTATTATTGTGTTGAAATGGATAAGAGGTTTAATTCTTTGAGTACTTTTTCCATATATTTGGGAGGGTTGTAATTGGGGATATAAATGTTTACTATTGTTAACTATATCTTCTTGATGTAGTGTTCCTTTTACTATGTTGTAGTGACCTTCTTTATCCCTTCTGACTAATTTTTTATTAAAATTAACTTTGTTGGATATAGGGATCACAACACCAGCTTGCTTTCTTGGTCAATATACCTGGTAGGCTTTTTGCCAACCTTTCACCTTCAATCTGTGTCTATTTTTGGCTGTGAGGTGTGTCTCCTGTAAGCAGAACACTGTTGGGTTTTGTTTTTTGATCCAGTCTGCTAATTTGTGTCTTTTGATTGGGTCATTGAGTCATTAATGTTCAGTGAATCTGATATGTGATTCTGGATCCCTGGCATTGTGACATTTGCTGTATTTTGTGCCATCTTGGATATCTTTTAGGCAGTTATGTTTTTGTTGACTTTTCTCTGTTTATGGGCTTTGGGAGTTGTTAGCTTGTTCCTCTGTTTGAAGTTTGTCTTTGAATATTCACCGTAAAGCTGGTTTTCTATTCATGTATGTTGCTACTTTGTGCTTATCATGGAAGCATTTTATTTCCCCATCACATTTAAAGCTGAGTTTTGCAGGGTATGATATCTTTGGGTGAAAATTATTTTCTTTCAATGTTTGAAAAATATCATTCCATGCTCTCCTGGCCTTTATTGTCTGAGCTGAGAAATCCACAGTAATTCTTATTGGACTACCTCTGAAAGTGATTTGGTGTTCTTCTCCTACTGCTTTTAAAATTCTTTCCTTCATTTCTCTGTTATTCATTTTGTATATGATATGTCTCAGTGATTCTCTCATTTGGTTAAGTCTAATTGTTGTCCTATATGCATCTTGAAGTTGAATTTCTGGATTAATTCTGATATGGGGAAATTTTCTTTGGATATCTCATTGAGAAGGTTCTTTATGCCATTCATTTGTTGGTCTATGTTCTCTCATATCCCAATTACTCTCAGGTTATTTGTTCTGATCTCATCCCATACTTCTTGGAAGTTTTGATCATGCTCAGTAAGCTTTTTTTCTTGTCTATCCTCCTTGCATTCAAGATTACTCAGCCTGTCTTTGTTATCTGATGTTCATTCTTCAAGAACTGAAGTTCTATTTTCTACTGCGTTTATTGTAATATTAATATCTTCCATTGAGCATTAAATTTGGTTGACTATGTTTTTCAATTCTAAGAGCTCTGCTACGTCTCTTTTCATAATGTCTAGCTCTTTATCAAAGTGGTCTCTCAGCTCCTGACATTGCTCTCTTAGTTCCATCCTTAAGTGTTCTTTTAATTTTTGCATTGTTTTAATAATCAGATTATTGATACTTTTTGTCGGTTTTCATCCAGGACCCTATCCATGGACTCCTTGGCTGGAGAGTTGTGGGCTTGAGGAGGAGGATTGTTTCCCTTTTTCCTCATTTTCAGTGACAGGGAGTGGGGCCTGAGATCTGTCACTGGATATTTCACTTGGGGACTTTTTTTGATGGGTCTGGAATTTTTGTCTCTTTGATTATTTGGGCTGGGATGGAATTTAGACAGCACAGTTCAACAGCTGGCTCCCCAACCTATGACTTATTATTGACCTTTACAATTTCCAATACCTCACAAAAAAAGGTTAAGAGTCAATATATACAGCCAGTGCATACAACAGACAGCATTGATCTGGTTACTTTGTGCCCTCTATAACTGTTACAGTGTTAATTACCACCTATGAGAAGAGCAAATGGATTAGCAGCTCTCTTCCATGAAAGCCCTGAGACTACACCTGGATTAAAAGCAAACATCCATTTTCAATTTTGGCATTCACTTAAGTTTTGCAGTACCTCCCTAGATGAGGGAAAATAGACTTGAGAGTAAAGAAAATGCAAAAGGAAGGTAGTGAGGAAATTATGAGTTTGGAGAGAAAGCCGCAAGAGAATGGAGATGATGTAGGATATTCTGCTAAAATAAAGGAAAGAAAGAGGAGGGGATTGAGGTAATGACTTTGAGGGAAGATGAGAGAAAGAAGAAAAAAAGTTTTGCCAGGGGAAAGGGAAGAAGGGAAGATCAGAGAGGTTCACTACCAGGAGACTCTACCGCACAAAGTGAAAATGCACTGGTTTGCAAGATCACAAACAGCAACAAATCAAACCACAGCAGCACAAAGACAGCAAAAGAAACAAAGCAAAACAGACAAACAACAACAACGAAAAGGAACGTTGAGAAGATTGTGTGTTAGTGCCACTGAGGAGGTCAAAATATACAGTGGGGGTAAATGTTGATATCTAACATCTGGGTGGAGGCACTTCCAAGGTGAGGTTGCTGGAGGGACTGTAGTTTACTGTTCTCAGCTGGAAGTCAGATTCCCAGGAGTCCTCCTAATAGTCTTCTCCTGTGGAGGGGGTACCGTCTTTCACTGTGCCTGCTTCCTGTGAATGCAGTCTTTTGTCCTTCCAGGGTAGAAACCCTGGGAACCTTTGTTTCTGCCTGCCCAAACGCTGCCTTCACTTCAGCTGGCGCCCCAGCAGCCACCCACAATCTTTTGGATCCTGGAGCAGCTGCAAGGGTAGCTTGCTGATCCTAGGGGAGTGGCCACCTTGAACTGAGTTCTCCTGGGACAGAGGTCAACCCAAGTTTTAGTGTCCTAGTGCACTTGCCCCAAATGGGTGGCTTCTGAGGTCTCAAGTCTCAGCCCCAGCATCGGAGGTGGGGGGCCTGGGAGGAAGACACCAACCTGGAACCTCCCCTCCGCCCCCCCTCCCCGTAGTCTCCACTGCAAACTCAAGGGGCCTGAAAGCCAACTCCCACCTTGAACGCATAGGTCCTGGGGAGCAGCCTCTATTCCTGGGTCTCGGGGCCTGAAAGCAGACTTTGCCAGGAGAGCACTGATCCCAGTGTGCAGCTTCTGTTCCAAGGTCTCTGAGGTTGATGGTGGGCTCTACCCAGATCACAAAGACCCAGTGGCATCTCTCTGCTCCAGAGTCAGGGCCTGAAACCTGGCCCCGCCCTGCCTGCACAGGTCGTACGTATAGACCCACCTCTGTTGCAAAGTCAGGTCCTGAAAATGAACTCTGCCCAGAGCACACAGGTCTGGGGTGGGGGGTGCAGACAGCCTCTGTTCCAAAGTCAGGGGACCAGGACTTGTGAAGAGGTTCCTCCTAGAATGTGGAGTCCTGGAGCAATCTCTGCTCCAAAGTCACAACCCCTGGGGCAGCCAGTCAAAACAGCGTAGCCCCCAGGTCTGATTCAGTCAGAACCTGAGGGTCCTAGAGCAATCAGCTGCCTGATCGAGCAGCCACTGGGGTGGCCTCTAATCTGAACTCAGGGCTCTTGGAACAGCTGCATGGTCACCTGCCTATTCAAGATGGTGATTGGCCCAGCTCTCCACCTCCAGACTAGGGGGAGTCTAAGTTATGTGCACTAATGCAGTCCCTGGATTTAGCCGTGGAGCGGGAGCCCTTCTGATATCAGTGATCTCTGTGCCAATTTGTCCTTCCTCTATTTGTGTGCAGCTCCTTCCCTCTATGCCAATCCAGCAGCACAACTGCTGGGTGGTGATCCTTGCAACGGGAGCTGCTAGGTCCCTATTTGGTTTTTCTTCCTTGCTTAGCATATCCAAGCCTCTGCATCTCTTAATTTCCTTGTTTGTCTACTGAGTTTAGGCAAATATTTTGCCATTCACCCACCTCACAGAAAGGCACTTCTCCCACTATTGGTGTCCTGCTTCATGGAGAGATTCCACATGCAGCCTTCCTGCCGGTCACCATCTTCTCTCCTCACTAGCAAGACTTTTTTACTTTTTATTTTACTTTTATTTTATTTCTTTTTTTGCAAGACTTTTTTAAGTCACAGGCAAGATTACTTTTATTTTTATACAAAAGAAAGAGGGACAGTTAGAGAGAGAGAGAAACAATTTTTATTTAGTTTTTCATGTGGCTTTCATTGCTCCAAGACTTCATTGGGTATGTGGTGCTGGGGTTTGAACTCGTGTACTTGTACATTCCAGGCAAGCACAGAAACCGCTGAGCCACTGCTCCAGCCCCAGGCAAAATTATTCTATAGAGTCATACAAAGGCAAAGGAGCTAAGGTAATTTTGAAAAAGAGAAATAACAAGCAAGGATCTAGTCTACCCAATTTTGAGACTTAATGTACAAATGTTCCTCAGCGTATAAAGGGATTATGTTTTAAGCCATGAAGAGGTGAAAATATCCTAAATTGAAATTGCATTCAAAATACACTAACCTACCAAATTTCATAGCTTAGCATAGCCTATCTTAAATATGCTCAAAATACTTAACCTACAATTGAGTAAAGACACTTAATACAAACTTATAATAAAGTATTGATTATCCTAAGTTATTGAACTGTATGGAAAGTGAAAAACAATAGTTATATGGGTATGTTTTCACATCATCATAATGCCAAAATATTATAAATTGAATCATGGTAAGGCAGGGACCATCTGTATAAGGAGAGTAATCAAGACTGTGTGAAACTGATGAAGAACTAAGAAACAGAAGCACACACAAAAAAAAATGCTCAACTGTTTTTTTACAAAAGTACAAATAATTCAATGGAGGAAGAATAACTTTTCCATTGCCTGGAGCAATTGGATATCTGTAGGCAAAAATGTGAACCTGGATTTAGGTCTTGTACTTCATAAAAAATTAACATTCTTATAACTAACAAGTCATAAGATTAGCTAATTCTATAAAATGGGTCATTTTCTCATATTTCACACAGAAAATGGAAAACTACAAAATTTTAGAATAAAAGCTGTAGGATCTAAAGCTAGTCAAGGATTTCTGTGATGTCATGGAAAAAATCACAATCCATAAAATGGTAAAATGACAATCTGAAAGTTATCAAAATAAATATTTTCTCTGCTAGTATCGCTGATGATAGGATAAGGAAACCTACTGGGAGAAAATGTTTGCAAACCATATTTCTGACAAAAGACTAGTATCTACAATGTATAAAGGTCTCTCAAAACTCAACAGTCAAAAACAAATCCAATTAGAATATGGTTAAAAGATGTAAAGTCCAATTTCATTGAAGAAAATATACAGGTGGCAAGCAAACACATAAAAAGGTGTTTGCCATTATTAGCTATTAGGGAAATGCAAATTAAACTATAATAAGATATCACTACACATTTACCAGAATAGTTAAAAACTGAAAAATAGTGACAACACCAAATGCTGGCAAGAGCACAGAGAAACTGGATCCCATTGCTAACGGGGTGGACAGTGCTAGCACTACTCTGTAAAATAGCTTGTCAGGTTCTTAAAAAGCTGAACACCCAACTGTCATATAACTCAGCATTTGTACCCCTCATGGTTTATCCCAGAGAGTACAAGACTTGTGTTCACAAAAAATGTATATGTGAACGTTCACAGAAGCTTTGTTGAATATAGTCAAAAACTAGAAACAACATAGATATCCTTCAATGGGAGAATGGTTAAAAACAAAGTGTTATATCTACACAATAATGTAATATTCAGCAATAGAAAAAAACAAACTTTTAATGAGCAAGACCTGGGGGACTCTCCAAAGAATTATGCTGAATAAAAATATTTGATCCCAAAGGTTACATTCTGTGCTATTCCATTTGAATAATGTTCTTCAAATGATAACACTGTAGAAACCAAGACCAGATTAGTAGGTACCAGGGGCTCCGGAGGGGACCACAAGAGGCCCTGCGTGATCAACTATGCATCTTGGCTGCATCAATGCCAATGTCCTAGGTGTACTAGGATATTGTACTACAGGTTTGAAGGGGCTAATCTTTGTGGAAACTAGTGGAGAGATAAACCACATCTCTGTGTTATTGCCTACAACTTCGTGTGAATCTACAGTTAGTTCAAAATAGTTTAAATTTTTAAAAATAATTATTCTTAGCTCCCCATCTGTTCAAAAACAGAAGGCGGACCGGCTTTGGCCCACAGGCAGGAGTAGTTTATATTACAGAGTTTAGTGCAAACAACAAGAAACACTGTGTTCATTCAATGATGTTTTAGATAACATAAAATGTAGAAGTCTAACCACAATCAGAGGTCTTAAAATGTGTTCAGTCAATGATTCTTACAATTGCCACGGTGCTCTGGAGGGCCCAGGTCCACTCCCAAGCCTAACTTGGCGGGCGAGAGCAGAGTGTATGTAACCTCTTTTGGTTGGGATGGTCAGTCCTCCTTATCATGTCGTTGCCTTAGTATCAGCACCACAAGCTCATCTCCTGTTGCATGCCTCTCCTATACTGCTCTCCCACACCCTGGGGACCGCTATACCGTAGAAGCTGGTGCTTATTTTATTCAAGTCTGTAATGGGCCAGGTAACTATGCTGGTTCTTTGAACAGGAATCCTATTTGAATTGTATGCATTTAGTTTTAACTTTCTCAGCCCTTGCATTCACAGCCTTTGTTCACTGTGTAGCTGAAAAACAGTTGCAATTTTAAAACCATATTTAAAATACACTTATATTCACATTAGGAAATCTACTTTGACCCAACACAGCAATCATTATTCTTCCACTCATTATGGTCCTTATTTCCTTTTTCTTGCTGTTTGGTTTCCTTATTTTGGCTTCTGTTGTTTTAAAAAATGTACTGCGATCTTTGGTGTCTACTTGTTTTGAAGGACACTGAAAGGCTCTGTGTCTATGGGTGGACTTGGTGGAACTTACTGTCCCAGGGCATTACTGTAGGTTAAGCCAAACGGATCATTTCTTTGGTTAGCCTCAGTGTTAGTGTCTTTATGTCCTTTTTCTTGGGCATGTTACATTCTTCAGAGAAGATGCCTCTACCTTTCCATCTGAGGGTGGATGCTTCTACCACATTCTGGGAGCCAGATAAAGGAAGAGGGGGAAAAAGTCTATGGGTCTCAGCATAGAGACCCTGCCTCCTCCAACTATACCAAGTACCCTGTCAGAAGACCCTGTGTTACCTTCTGAGAATGAATCACCTGCCTTCTGCCAGGGATGGAGAAAGAATCTGGTATTCTAATGAGTTTTTAGATTGAATTTCCATCAGTCTTCTTTCTTCTAGTTCTGTCTTCACGATCGTTTCTGAAAGAATGTGCTTCTATCAATTCCTGAGCCTTGTTAGGATCTGCAGTGATAGGCAGACTGATTGGTAGGTGCTCCTGCTGCCAGCTTCTAACTCAGTGTTCTCAGGTCTGCTCAACCAGCTATCACTCGCCCATTTGCTTTTCATCTTCCCAAGTGTTTTTGCTCTTACCTCTGCTCCCTTTCTCTTTAGTGTGGGAATTTATGTTTTATCATTAGGAGACATGTACTCAAGTGATCATCATTAACCAGAGGTCTTTATTCAGTCTTTATCTCAAATAATGATAGTCCAAGCCAAGGCATCAGGAATTAATACGGTGATAAGAGTTTAACATGACATGTGGATCTGTCGTCATTTTTTTTCCAGTTAAGAGCTGGAATATGGGCTCCTCTCTAATGGGTACTTCTTGCACATGGATGCCAATCATCATTTTGATTGTGGCTGAGATTAGTGCATTTCATTACTGCAGGTAAAAGAATATCAGATTTCAAATTTCAAGCATAATTTGAAGGAGGAAAACGATAAATAAGATATCCGTGTTTGGTATGGAATCTTTAAAGCCGTTTTATTCCGATTTTGTTTGTTTTTTAACACCAGCACTTGGAGTCTATCTTCTTCAGTTTTAGCCTTTCCTAATGCTAGGTACATAATCTGAATCTATCAGGCTGCTACAGGAAGGGTAGGAGAGTGAACCAGGCTCTCTCTATGGATCTTTTCATCTCGAAGGTTCTGAAATTCAAATAGGCTTTTGTAGGATAGTCTGGAAATCTAACCACAAAACATAAATCTTTATTGTGAGATGAAAATGTGCTCTGAGTTCCTTGCAGCAAATTCACATATTAGCAGTAAGTTAAATGCCAGCCCTTGAGGAGACAGTCCCTTGGGGGACAGCAGCAGAGTGGGACAGACTGACAGTGATGGACAAGAGCAGTTACGCAGAGGTCTTGGGAGCCCAGGTCGGTAGTCAGTTGACCTCTATGTGGGTCTATTAAGAGAGCATGCAGCCTGCCTAGCGAGACGCCACCCACTGAAATAAAGAAGTTAGGGTTCGACGTAGCATGAAGTCGTGCGGTTCCTCACAGGCCATGGTGAACTTGGCATGTTTGCACAAGGGGAATGGGAAGGGGGAAGAACTCTGTATTACCTGTTCTACTTTACACCTTGTAGAGTTGATAAACAATTTAGTTATTTATTTATACATAAAGGAAAGGATTTGAAGCATGTTATTGCTTAAAACTTTTGCCAAGTTGATGAGTAAAATGGTAGTCTATTGTTATTTGAACAAAAATAACTTTGTTTATAAAGTTTTGCTTTTTTTTCAGGAGCAAAGAAGTCATTTACATTTTTGCTCTGTTAATTATCCATTCATTTGCTTATTCAAAAATATTTGTTAGCCACTTCTTTTAGTGGACAAATAAGGTTCAAAAGACAGACAAGTTCCCTTCCCATCTCACGGAGCTCATGATTTATCAGAAGTAGACTAATATCCAAGTAAGTAAAAAGGTAACATAATTTTGTAGATGTTTCTGGAACTTGAAAAATGTACAGACTTTGCTTACAGGGTCAGAATTTGAAGCATATGAGTCAGATGTATTTTATTATGTTGTTTGAATCTTCTAACCCTTATTTTTTTATTTTTATTTTTGAACAACCATACAAATTTTTAACAAAATAATATAAAATGTGTATAGTTTCTGGATACTAGATTTACCCCCAGGAGTGCCCCCCCAATTTCCCACCCAAATTCCTCCCTTCCCTTACCCACAATATCTCTAAAAAAGTATTAGGCTGTATAACATTACACCTTATCTGGATTTAACTCATGATAATAGACCTCCTTTCTGAATGGCCAGGGTCTATTTCCAACCTCCACAGATGAGTGAAGACAATCGACCCTTGGTTCTCTGGGTTAAGCTGATTTTACTAAGCATAATTTCTTCCATTGTCATTCATTTACCTTCAAAGGCTGCAATATCATTATTTCTAATTACTATGTAAAATTCCATGGTATATAGTACCACAGTTTTTGGATCCATTCATCCAGTGAGGGACATCTGGGTTGTTTCCATTGTCTAGCAATAGTAAATTGAGCTGCTATGAACATAGATGTTGCTGTGTCACTATAATGTGCTGATTCTAAATCCCCTGGAAAGATACCCAGGAGTGGAATAGCAGGGTCCTATGGTGGGCTCATCCCTAGTTTTTTGAGGATTCTCCACACTGCTTTCCAGAGGGGTTGTACCAGTCTGCAGCTCCACCAACAGAGTGTTAGTGTGCCTATCTCCCCACAGCATCTATTATTGTTTATTTTCTTCATTTTTGCCATTCTGACTGATGTAAGGTGAGTGATGTCTTAATGTGGTTTTCATTTGCATTTCTCTGATTACTAGAGATTTAGAGCACTTTCTCATGTATTCATTGGCTTGATCTATGTCCTCTGTTGAGAAGTTTCTATTTAGCTCTTTGGCCCATTTATTAATTGGGCTGTTAATGTTTTTGTAGTTGAGATTTTTGAGGATTTTGTAGATTCTGGATATGAGACCCCTGTCAGAGGAATCATAGCCCATGATTCTCTCCATTTCCATAGGAAACCTCTTGACTCTTTTGATTGTTTCCTTGGCAGTACAAAAGCTTTTTAGCTTTATGGCATCCCATTCACTGATTTTTTACTTTACTTCCTTCACTTTTGGAGACATGTTGAGAAAGTCTTTGCCTACTCCCAAATGTTGAAGTGCTGGACCTAATTTGTCTTCTATCATTTGAAAGGTAGCTGGTTTAATACCAAGCTCCTTGATCCATTTTGATTTGATTCTCGTGCAAGGAGAAAGATATGGGTCTAATTTCAACTTTCTGCAGGTGGCTGACCAGTTTGTCCAGCACCATTTGTTGAAGAGGCTGTCTCTCCTCCATGCAATAGTTTGCCCCCCTTTGTCAAAAATCAGATGCTTAAAGATTTGAGGCTAACCCTTATATTTTATTCACTTTCCTGTCATAGGCTGAAAATGGTGGTAGGAAGTCTCCAATTACTAACATGCTTCTGTCACTCCTTGTATTTCCTATCATTTCTGTTAGGAAAATTTGATCACTGGTGCACAAAATTTTTAGATATTCATTACAAATGACTTTATCATCATAATGCATCTATATCTCTTCTATACTTTTTGCTCCCATTCAACTTTATCTAGTAGGTCATGACACATGCTTCCTGACAACTTTTTTCATGTTTACAGATTTAAGTATTCAAAGCTGTGAATTTCCTTCTGTGCAATCTTTTAATAGTATTTTTTCCTAGATTATCATTGATATAATTTTGCTCATCCTTTTATTTTCAAATATTTCAAGTCACATTAAGGTGTATCTTTTTAATAAGGTATATACTGGGTTTTCTCTTATCATCCAATTTGACTTTTTAAAAAAATAAGTGTATGTAGGGTGTTTACTCTTACAAATACAACATCCATGTGCGATCTTGTTTCTTTCATGATATATCCCATTATACCGCCTATTTTCAACAGTGGTTTAAAATAAAGCACAAAAGTCATGGGTTGCATAATGATGTTTCAAAGGGCCACTTATATGGCAGTGGTGCCATAAGATCATATTGCTTAAGTGATGTCATAGCCTTTTTAGATTGTGTAAGTTGACTTTATGATGTCTGTACAAGGGCAAAATGGCCTGAGACATTTCTTAGAACAGATTCTCTTTTTAAGCAAATTATAACAACATATACTTTGTGAAATACATATGTGGGTGTATGTATATATATCACATGGAGCACACATACATGCATGTGTATGAGTGTTCAGAGCTTGTGCTTTGTATCTTAGTTATTCTTATGGTTATCATTTTTTTTACAAATAAATATTTATCATGTGCATGTTGTTTTAAACTACCTATACATTGTGGAATGGCTAAAGTGAGCTACTTAACATATGCATTACCTCTCATACTTTTTGTGGTGAGAACACTGAAAATCTACTCAGCAATTTTCAAAAATAACATTGTTAACTAAAATATATTGTTAATCTACAATATATTATTACCATAGTGTACAAATAGATCTCTTGACCTTATTCCTAACTGAAATTTTTTATCCGTAACCAGCATCTCCCCAGTCCCTGATAACCACCATTCTACTCTACTTCTGAGTTCAACTTTGTTAGATTCCACATATAGGTGAGACCATATGATACTTGTTCCTGGCTTCTTCTTCTTAACGTAATAACCTCCAGTTTCATCCATGCTATCACAAAGGACAGGAATTCTTCTAAGACTGAATACTGCTGTTATCTATGTACACCATACTTTCTTTATCCATTAATCCATTGGATACTTGATTCCATTTCTTGGATATTGTGAATTGTGCTTCAGAGAGAATGCAGTGCACATGACTCCTGGGAAGAGTGCTTTCATTTCCTTTGGGTATACTCCTGGCAGTGGGATTGTTAATTTTTTGAGGAACCTTCCATACTATTTTCCATAATGACTGTAATTAAATTCCCACCATATACAGTGTGCAACAGTCTTGTTTTCTCCACATCCTCTCCAGAACTTTTCCTTCATCTTTTTGATAATCTAACAGGTATAAGATGATATTTCATTGTGGTTTTAATTTGCATGCCTTTAATGATTAGTGATATTGAACATGTTTAATACACTTGTTGAAATGATCAAAATCAGACATTTCACATGCTAAAAATAAAAGGGTAAGAATCACAACACTCTACCACCTTTTACCATCTCCTCTCACCTCCACTTCTGACATTTCTGAAACCATGATTTCAGAAATATGGCCAGAAAGAAGTTCATTCTAAATCCTATAGCACATCCTTTTGCTGTTGTTTATCCATTTATCTCATTTGGCTTTATACTCTTATGGTTTCCTCATAAAATCCTCACAAAAAATAGCCCCTAATTTTTCCACATTTAGGAATGTTTATGTGTGGGCTGGAGCAGTGGCTCGGTGGTTACAGTGCTTGCCTGGCATGCACGAGGATGCGAGTTCAAACCCCAGCACCACATGCACAGTGAAGTGTTGAGCAATGAAAGCACATGAAAAACTAAATAAAATTGATTCTTTCTTTAAAAAAAATGCTTGTGTGTTACCTTTATATGTGTTAGCTTCCAACTACTAGTATGTATATGAGAGAGGAATACTGTGTTTTGCTCACGGGTGTATGCCAATGCCAAGAACAGAACCTGACACATGTTTCTACACCATAAATATTTCTAAGGTAAACAATACAACACAGAAAAATACACACACACAAAAAAACCTCTTGGGCTGGGTTTTCCCCTCCTAAGTATGTAGTAGGTGTTGCTCTTCTAATAGTTGAAGCCTGTCTGCTTTCCACACCCACCAGTTTATTTTTGTTTTCAGAAATGTGACTCTGAGGTACTTACATGTGGCTTTCTCTGTTTATCCTTCTGAGAGCTTGTTGAATTTCTTGGATCTGTGTATTTATATTTCTCAATGAATTTGAAAATTAAGCCAACTTTTATTAATATTCCATGTGAGTTCTTAAAAAATGTACATTCTCCTTTGAGTGAACAGATCTATATCTACCAGATCAAGCTTGCTAATTTCCATTCTTCAAATCTTTGGCATCTGTATTCCTTTCAACTCCTTGATCTATTAACTTCTGAAAGGTACATCTTTTGAATGTATTTTCCCCATAGGTCTGTCAATAGTCACTCACTTTATATATTTTGAAGCCATATTATCAACCTATATATCCATGGTGGTTGCTTTTAATTCCATTACTAGTCCATGGCTTCCTTTACCCCTGTGATATGTTCACCTTGCTCTGTAATGTTAGAACTGCTGCCATGATTTTGTCTGCATTTGCCTGCGGTAGCTTTTTCCATCTTTTTATTTTCAATCTTTTGTATACAGCTCAAGGGATTAAAAGCTTTTCAAAAAGACTGGCTCTTTTCCAAAGAACAGGCAGGCAGGAAGATAATGCAGATGACCCCACTGAAATACACTCAAGTCAGGAAACCTTGCCATGAAGAGTAATGAGGAAATACTTAGAAAAGAACTGCCTAGGGCTGGAGCAGTGGCTCAGCGGTTTCGGCGCTTGCCTGGCAAGCACGAGGACCAGGGTTCAAACCCCAGCACCACGTACACAACTGAGTGTTGGAGCAACTAAGGCCATGTGAAAAACTAAAGTTGTTTCTTTCTCTGTCTCTCTCACTGTCCCTCTCTCTTTATAAAAAGAAAAAAAAGAAAAGAAAAGAACTGCCTACTGAACCATACAAAGACCCATTAGAGAAAACTAGGGCCCAGCAGAGTGCATGAGGCAAGCCTCAGATGCACCACTGCTCTTCCTGGTAAGTGAAGCACATGCAAATGGGGGACAAGGACCCAAAGGACATGCAAACCCTTCTTCAACGCTAGTGCATACATTCCAGGATTTGGAAGAATTACTCATGTGTTTCCTTGATCCAAAAATTCTGTATTTCATTTCTAAAGTTTACGCAATAGTCTGTGGCAAATACTGCCAAGAACACAGAATTAAACATGGTTCTTGAAAAAAGAAACTTCGTTGATCGTTAGGCACATGGTCAGGAGATACACAACGTGTGTCAAGGCACAGCAGTAGAACACGTGATAGTAGACTACACCAAAGAAACCCAGGAGCCACAGTTTCACAAGATTTCCTTATTCCTCTACCTCTAGTAAATAAATAATGATGAGATCCTTTTGAAGGAGAGCAACAACCATCTGTTTGATTTTCCCAACAACAGATGGCAAGTGCTGGCATCTCCAACTTACAGATGAGTTTGGATGCAGATTTCCTTCCTATGACCTCAAGATGCATGAAGGATGGGTACATGTGGCTCTGCCTTTGAGCTCTCAGGGAGGGAATTACAGCTAGTGGCCTCAGAGTCTTTGCTGTCTCAGATTCAGACTCAGATCCTCAGATCTCCTGTTCCCAGGAACAGCTGGTTCTCTGAGCTCTGGGCAGACCATCCACTCAGGTAGGGACTCTGTTAACTCATGCCTATGAGTCCACTCTGGGACACAAGAGCTCTTACGAGACTCTGTAATCCAACATGCCTACATGAGGGGACTGGCCAATGTTACACTGAGGCAGACTGGGTTTGGATTCTTTGCCCCAAGACTCACACCCCAAGTGACTACAATGATGGATCACAAAGATTGTGACCCGAGAATAGGCAAATACACACACATCTTCATATTATCATTTAAAAAAATGCATCGAATGACACTTTCTAAACCAATAATGATGGTTTCTATTTCTGTTTCCAACCCAAGTTCTCTCTTGGAATATGCTCAAGAAATGTTAGCCTCAGTAATGAGGACTCCGAAAGCCAAGAGTCCCAAATCCTACTGCAGAAACAGCAGCATGACTTTCTGTGAAACTCCTAATAAATCATTCAGGTTTGTCTTGAAATAACTGGAAATAATTTGGAAGCTAGTGTCTCAAATCATTATCTAGTGCAGCCACACGAGAGTACTATTTACCCTGAGAATTGCTAATATTCCACCCAGCAAGTCCACAGTAAATTGGCATCTCATCCCTTCCAGGAGGTGGCTCACATCAAAGTTGTGTTAACTTTAAAAGTCCATTTTCAGCCTGCCTTCACCAAGCCTGCCTAGTAACTGCCTTCTGAAAATTCAGTTCAAATCCACTAGGCCTCCTGAAGGACAAGAAAAAGGAAAACAGTGACGAAAATCAGACTCAAAAGCACCTAACGGATCTATTTATTACACTGTGTAGTGTTATGTTACTCTGCCAAGAAAGCAGCCTACATTTATGTTGTGTGAGGTTTTGAACACGCTGACAAGGAGGAAATTGCCATTTATTGAGAATGTACTAAGCACAATGTTATACCCTACCACATTTCAATTTATGCTCTCAACATCCTCTAAATGGTAAAATTAACCTTACTTGACAGATTTGGGCACCTGAAGGTCAATTTATGGGGCCTGACTGAGGTCATTCGGCTAGAAAGTGGCTGAGTTATAAACGTCTTTGCTTCAAAAAAAATTCATGGTCTTCTCAAATCATATTCAAAATCTCCTGAGCCAAGAATCCCAAAATGTTTTAAGGAGCCCACAAAATAGATTTCTCTTCTCGATAGGTACGGGGACAAGGTTCCTCTTCCCCAAGCAACAGAGCAGATGCGCAGATTACACCCTATGACAGATGCCCAGTAAGGAAAGCTGAATTTGTCTAAAGATGCACCTGAGGCTGTTCACTGTGACTGTTACCAGGTAAGAAAAGCTCTGACATACCTGGGCAGTAAAGGTAAGAGTAACCAGGACAGTGGGGAGAAGGAAGTCATCCTTTATTGAAAACCAAGAGACTTCAATGATGAAGGGCAAGGCCTCTGGAGCTACTGGCTGAGTTTAAATCCCATCTCCTGTTTTGCCTCAAGAGAATCCTGTTTGTGCCCTTCAGGTGTCTAGTGTGTGGAGTTTCAGATGGATGGGCAGGGTGGCCATGTATTGGTATTTGTAGAAGCTTGAGGACATGAGGTAGACTGCATATTCTATTTTTGTGCATATTTGAAATTTTCCATGACAAAAGCTTAACAAACAAACCCAGGCTCCTCCACTTAGTCACTGTGTGACACGGTCAAGTTTTCTGTCCTGTAGCATTAGTACTCACTTGTAAAACTGAGTACAAACAGTACCTCATAGGATTATGTGAGAGATAAATGAGTTAAGTGCTGAGATACTATTACTATATATGAAGTAACACTATCTAGACCCTAGACTTGGCTTAATACACTACTTCAACTTAATCCTCCCAGCAATCCTATGACCCAAGATAATTTCATTTTCACACAAGGAAAGGGACTTCAGCAGCAAAATCTACTTATAAACCCAGGTTTACTCTAGAACCTGTTTTTCTACTACATGACTCACTTCCTTAAGTGACTTCAGTAGCTATTCACAGATAGGGAAACTGAGGTTTGGAGGGATTAAGTAACACAATTCTGAGTGATAGTGAGAGGGATTTAGGATGAAGAAAGAGAAACAATGAATCTTGGTTGGGGGAAACACCCTCAAGCCAAGGAGATGGCAGAAGGCACAGTTGTAAAAATGCCTTTGGGATGCATGCCTGCGTCCTTGGTGTGCACTCTTGTAAACTCAGGAAATATGCAGGCACAGGAAAAGCGGCGCAAAATTGTGCAACTACATCCTGGATACACCTCCAGTCTGGTCCCTAATGCAGCCCTTCTATAAATATCGAACCCCAACCCTAGTGGCTGCTGCTTCTCTCTTGAGACAGCCCACATCCCCCCTTGAATGAGTATCTGCCTTCCTAAATAAACCTCCATCTATGCTTGACTGGCTCCTGCTGAAATTCTTTACAATCCATATGCCAAGGACCCTGCTGGTCCTGAGTGGAGTCAGGGAACTCTTTGGACCTTTCTCCAGAGACATCTTCACCACTGACAGCAGGTTGAGAATTAACTGAGTAGACAATTACAAAATATTCAGACTGGACTCTACAAGTGGACAGGCTGTCTTTGATCTGTCCTCATAGCATCCTTCCTGGGAAGTGGGGATAGCCAGCAGCCTTAATAGCAGGGGATGCTTCCCTCCTGCCCCTGAGTGAGGTCTCTGGAGCAGTGCCTTTCAGTCTTTCCAGATCAAAGAGCACTGATGCTCAAAATACAAACAAAAAAGTGGGGGGGAAATGGAAACATAAGAGGAACTTTATGCTAGCAGCCCCTGCATTTGAAAAATATTTTCAGAACTCTCTTGGCCGTGCCCAGTCTCAGGATCTCTGAATATCTGCTGGAGTCCTTCGTTTCCTCTTCCTGAGAGATTACTCCAAGAAGCCCCAAATCTCCAGTAACAGCCTGGGTCATCAGTGAGCAAGTCATGCAGCCACGGAGATTAGAAAAGCACTTCTCTCTCACACAAATCTCTCTGTAATCAGCAATGACAGAGCAGAGAGACACCCTCAAAACAGTTACTGCAAATCTGACTTCCAAAGAGGCTGCTCTGTCAGGAACCAGGACCTCCTGAACCATGCTGCTAGAATAAAATGAGGCAACTCCTCCAGCATGCCCAATTTGCATTGGAAACTCAGTTGGAATGCCAACAATTTGCATCCTTTCAACTAAGAACAAAACCAAGACCTTTCCCCACAGCACTGCTTTGAGTTGCTGTTTGCAAATACTGTATTTAAGTAAGAAAGGCTAACTGGCGCAAAAGCACTTGAGGTCATATTCCAATGAGAACTCTCACTTCGCTAAAACAAGCCAACTAATGCTCACTTTCTGCCCCTCGCAAGATTCCCTCCTCAATCTTAAAATGATCCAGCAGAAGAGCATCACTTTCATGGAGGTGCTGAGCAGCAGGGAGGGAAGGTGGAAGTGGAGAAGTGGAGAGAGCCTCAGGGGCAAAGGAAGTGGAGAAAGGGGCAATGCCCAGGAAAGGAACCCCACAGACACCAGCGGCTTCTGGAAAAACAAGAGAAACATCCCATTTAAGGCTATTATCTCCTTTATTCAAAAAATAAATATTTCACTTTGAGTCAACATATTTCAAATCACATTAATCACAGAGAAGACATACAGTCCCTTTGGAAATCGTGAACACGTGTAGGAAAGTGGCATGTTCCATACAATGGGGATGAGGTGAGCACTGGCTCCAGCTGCTTCAGGAGCAGAGTCCTCCTCTCATCAGGTGGAGCTACATATTGATTTAGGAAAGAAAAAGAAACACACACACTGTTCTGAAGTTTGAAAGGCACATGAAGTGGACCATAAGGTGTATGGCACGTTTACTGATAAAAAGTTCCCTATTCCCTCCCAAGAAAAGTGGAGAAACTTTAATCAAGTCAAAGACCAGAGAAGACAGGGTGTTCCTGCTTTGAGCTCAGTGGCAGGAACATCTCTGCACATGAAAGCTGTTTTTCATTTGCTTCCCCCACCCTGCCCGCAGAGTCCTCAGCAGTCAGGTGCTCACTCAGTGATGGTGGGGCGTGTGGCCACGTACACAAACACCACGATCAGGAGCACCACCACGGCCAGCGTGGGCAGCACCACCGTGGTGATCTGCTGTCGGGCCTCCTGCATGGCCTGCTTCCGCTCCTTCTTGTCCTTGGAGGTCTCCTTCTTAGGCTTCCCTTTGAGCTGCCGCATCTTTCCTGGAGAATGCAGGAAAGTGTATACAGAGAGGGTGTGGAGGAGGGGCTGCACTCCTGTAGTCGACACAGAGCTTCCTATAGGGAGAACAACTATGATCAGATACAGATGCGAATAGAGTGAAAGAAAAAAGAAATCACAATGTTAAAGGCAAATATGGTAGGAAAAAGACTTGCCACTTTTGGGGGGCAAACTGAACAGAGACCACGTGGGCTCTGAGCACAGAAACAACTTTGCCTCTTTGTTGGTTCCATGACCCAATCATTCAAACCCTCCTGAGCACCTTCGATGTGTGGGGAGCCACTCTAGGAGCTGGGGAACTGGGTTATTTACCCGCAGAGCTCACACTCCAGGGGACACTGTGTGGGCAGAATGAAAGATGGTCTGACCAAAAGAGAAGGGGTACTGGCCGAGCGCACGTCTCACCACACTCTCATCCTATGATTCTCTCATAGTGATTCCTGTGGTTTGTGGAGGTGCTCAAGAGCCTGGGGGAATGAATTAAAACCTTTAAATAACAATAGAGAAACATCTCTATAAAAATTTGCTTCTTAGTTTCAAGCAGCAGAAATAGACTTTGGCTGATTTAAACTGAGCTTACTCAAAGCCCTTGGCATTTCACAGATTTTCCAGGAAAAAGAAAGAAAGAAAAAAAAAAAAAACAGAAGAGATAACTAGGCTCACAAAATAGGCTGAATAAAGATGCTGTGCATCCACACCCAGAGCACAGCTCTGCTCCTGGGGTAAGGATGCCATCGCCTACATCACCACCACCAGACACAAGTACTAGATCAAGAGGTATGGAGTCACCACCTCCGCTCTGAAGCACGCAGCTGCTGGCATCATCTCCAGGATGAAGTCCCCACCACCCTCTTTTTGCAGTGCTAGCCCCCATGTGCATGACTAGCCACACCCAGGCCCAACATGCCCACAGCCTTCATTCCAACTCTTACAGTCTATGGAATAGACTCTAAACACAGTGAAGAATCAGAGACCGGATATGAACAAGGATATAACAAAGGCAAATGTC
Organism: Aplodontia rufa; assembly: GCA_004027875.1. Classification (NCBI taxonomy): domain Eukaryota; kingdom Metazoa; phylum Chordata; class Mammalia; order Rodentia; family Aplodontiidae; genus Aplodontia; species Aplodontia rufa. The sequence continues at coordinate 52,152 of PVKS010002243.1, forward strand.
CATTATACCATCCCAAGTGGCTAGCACAGAGTTAGGGACTCTTGGAAGCAGAAGAGCACTGTATACCAATGTTCCTCTAACAAAGGAACCTTTATGCCAGATACTGTGCCCAGTTTTGTCCTAGGGTAGTAGGTAACCCATCATCATCTAGATGAGAAAGATGATAATCACACCTGATGACCATGTTAGGCGGCAGAATGTTGATTCTGAGTCAGAAAAGGTCTTCTGGATACCTTCCTGCTTTATTTTAGGGGATCCTAATCTCTTCCCACTCCGTTGGTCCCATGTGGACCTTCCAATGTTTTGTGTGTCATCCACAATTGGACAGAGAATCTTACAGTATGAGACGACTAATGTTATCATGCTAGGGTGATGTAATACCAGCCAAAAGCAAACATTAAAGTTCAGGACAGGGTATCCTGCCTCCAGGTGCCCCTCAGCCCTGCAGTCTCTCTCCTCTTCTTCCTAAATAAATCCTACTCCTTTTACTCCTCAAAAAAAAAAAGCAAGCTCAGGACAGCACTATTTAGGCAAATGTATGATTTCTATCAAGAAATTAAGAGCAATAGGTTAAAACACACACTCTTGTGCACATACATACACACACACACATGCACGCACACATTATAATTTGGACCTGGAATGCCACCAACAACCTATTTGTTAAAGACCTGATCCCTGGCCCATGGCACCATTGGGAGGTATATGAACTTTTAAGAGGTGGAGTCTAGTGAGATCTTCAGGTCACTGAGGTCATGCCCTGGAAGGTAATTGTGAGACCCCTCTAGCTTCCCTGACATTAAGTAACTAGTTGTGCTGCCCACCTCCCCCTCAGACCTAAAAGCAGTGAGTATACCCAATCATGGACAGAAACATCCTAAAATAAACCTGTATCTATAAGGTGATTATATAAGAGATTTGCTACAGTGACTCAAGACAGAAACTTGGTGCCTGGGGTTGTGGTTGGTCTATCTGAGATGCTGCGGAGGTGCCTTTGGAACTGGTTTGCAGGAAGAATTAGGAAAAATTTGGAGAAGTAGGCTAGGAAAAGCCTAGAATGGTGTAAAAAGAACCCAATGGGCCATTCTAGTAAAGGTACAGGAAATCAGATGCTAATAGGAATATGGAAAGAAAAGCTATGCTGATAAGGGTTCTGCTGGAAATGAGGATTTTTTTTCTTTAGAGAGAGAGGAACAGTGAGAGAGAGAGAGAGAGAGAGAGAGAGAGAAAGAGAGAGAGAGAGAGAGAATGAGAATGAATTTTATTTAGTTTTTCATGTGGCTTTCGTTGCTGTGATACTTTGTTGCGTACGTGGTGCTGGGGTTTGAACTCACGTCCCTGAGCATGCGAGGCAAGTGCTAAAACAGCTGAACCCCAACTCCAGCCCCTGGAAATGAAGATTCTATAGGAAACCAGAGTAGAGGTAACCCCTGTTACACAATGGCAAAGAATTGAACTATATTTTGCCCATGACCCAAGACTTTGTGCAGACATTAAAAGTGACTAATGTGGCTGAGGAAATTTTAAGGCAGCACAGCATTAAGCACCAGTGTGGTTATTATTGGCTGCTTTTAACCAAACATATAGTAATAACTGGGATCAGAGAGAAGCAGAGCAGAATGATCTAAAAAAACTGGCCAGAAAGGAGCCCATTTAAAAGTACAGCCTAGGAGAACACAGTTGCTAAGGAGATTAGCACCATTAGAAAGAAGCCAAGTGCTTTCCACCAGTACAACAGGGAAGATCCCTGGAAGGCACCTTGGAAAGAAGCAAGGCAACAGCCATCACAGACTCAAAGGCAGAGAAATGGAAACTTGTTTAAAAGACTTTCTGGTGCAGTTTTCTGAGAGAGCCCTGGAAAGCCCTGCTTGTCCAGGAACACCTTGGGAATCATCCAATGTTCAGCCATCAACGCACTCAGAAGCTGCCACGACCTCGTTCAAGAAGTCGCAGCTCCTGCTGGCAGAAAACCTTAGTGTAGTCAACGTGATGCTGGTTTTGCAGGCACGCAGAATACAAGTGTTATGGGATTATGGAGTCTTCCACAGAGATTTCGGAGCTCAGGCAGCAGATCAGTGTCCTGCCAACAGTCCCTGAGAGGGTGTTATGGTTTGGATATGAGGAGTCCCTCAAAAGCTTGTGCATAAGACGATGCAGAATGTTCACAGGTGAAATGATTAGATTATGAGAGTTGTGACCTAATTCATGGATTAATCCATGGATATGTATTAATGGGGTGGCAACCATATGCAACCAGGGTATGGTTGGAAAAGGCAAGGCCGTAGGGGCAGGACAGCATGCCTTTGGGGTACATATTTTGTTATTGGTGAGCTGAGTTCTATATTTCCCAGCTGTCACGTCCTGAGCTGCTTTGCTCTGCCTTACCCTTCTACCATGATGTTCTGCCTTACCTTGCGTACAGAGCTACGAACTAAACCTCTAAAACCATGAGCCAAAATAAAACTTTTCCTTCTTCAAGTTGTTCTTGTCAGGTAAATTAGTCACAGCAATACAAAAGCTGACTAAGGCACAGGGCAATAAGTTAAGTTGTGGGGGTGAAGCCAAAGCTACAACAGATTCCATTAAATTAAAGGTGGCAGGAACAATGGCCATCTGCTGAAGTGGCTACAGGCGGTGTGCAAATCCAGCCCAAGAGGGTGCCCATGTGTGCAACAACCAGCAAAGCTGAATGGGCAGAGCTTCCCAGTCCCAGGGAGTCCATATCCCACCACAGTGTGACCCAGAGGCTGGACCTGGCAACTTTATGTTTATAATGTTTGCCTTTGCTGGATTTCAGTCTTGCTTTGGCTCAATTCCTTCTTGCTATCTTCCTGTTCCTCCCTTCTTGAATGTGCATGCTCACCCAATATGTAACTTTCTTCTTGCTTTTTTACTGAGGCCAATAGCTAAAAGTCTGCCTTTTCAGAGGAGACTCTGGAGATGGTCTTCTGGGCAATACTATAATAGATAAGATTCAGGGGACTCTTGAAGATGAAGAATGCATTTTGCATTGAGATGGACTGAGACTTTGGGGCAGGAACAGAATACTGTAGATTGAATGTGGAATGTCTTCCAAAGGTCCACATGTTAAAGGTTTGGTCCCCAGACTGTTCTACTACTGGGAGATGCTGGAACCTTTTAAGAGGGAGATCTTTAAGTCACAGGGGGTTCACCTAATTATGGTCTAAATTCATGAGCCCAAATAAACCTCTTCTCTTCCTTAAGGACTACAATGTAGATGTAAGAACTTCGAACTTTACCAATTCTCCTTTTCACATCTTCCAAAGAACTTTCAGACCCCACCTAAATTCAAGTGGAGATACACCACTTATTGGTTAGATGGCTTTGGGCATGACTTCACTCAGCCTCAATGCCATCATCTGAACATGAGAACAACTTCTATCTTAAAGAACAATTGTGAAGATTTGAAGAGAGAATGCATACATACATGGAGCTCTGCCTGCAGTACAGGCTAGCTGAGACATCTTCACCACCTACACCTACACCATCCCCAGGGCATGTGGTCCTAGTAGAGCTTTCAGAACTTCTGTAAGTCCTGACTGCCAACTAGGAGGGGTCACATGGTGGTGCCCCTTCCAATAAGATTGTGGGGTATTTCCCAGAGAAGGCACCACTAGAACTTGCCCCAAATGTCCTGTGAGTTAGATGGAAAAAGCTTTAGGATCCTCACTGTAGAGAAGGAAAAGGGCCAAAGAGAGAAAATGTCTTCGCCCTGGTCACCCAGTCTGTAAATAAAACCCATGGCTTCTAACTGAGCAAGGGATAGTATCCCATCGTTCCTCTCTTTCTGACACACTCATAAAATTGTCTAAAAAGCAATAAGCCATAAGCAATGCTCTGACTCATGGCCATTTCCCTGGGGAGTCAACCACCTGTCAGATCCTGCAACTGCCCCCACAGGGCCTCACAGGCTGGCAGGCAGCACCATGGCCCTGTGTTAACAAGTATCTGGCCATGCTGGCTAATAGTACTGGTCTGACTTTCATCCTGCTCCCTGAGCTGCCTTCTGCATCCTCTTACACGTGTGCTGGTGACATCCAAAGACACCAGCCTCCAGGATGACCAGCTCTTGATGTTTGTAAGATGCATTCAGAACTTCCCAGAGACTTGGAAAAAGTCTTGAATTGCTAGGAATGGTCAATACTTAAAGGACAATCTGATTTCTCGGTTCTTCATCAGGCTGTGGTAGGCAGCGTCCCTGCTCAAGCTCACCTGAGGAGAGGGGAGCAGCAAGAGAAAGCATCTCTGAGAGTACAGCTTCATTCTAAGAGCAGGACAAGGTATTTAAGGGTTTTCCACAATATGGTGCAGGTTTTAAAAAGCTCCCCTCTACCTGGTTAGTGGCAAGAATGCCGTAGGGGACTGAAAAGGGAGACTGGAGCAGTCTGAGGGGATGGTGGTGATCCAGACATGCGGAAAGTAAGTGGTGACAGAGGATGGAGTCACACTTGAGGGCTGGCTGTAGGCCTTAGTGATAGATGGGACATGACAATGAGAAAAGGGGACATCAAGATGAGACGAAGGTCTGGAGCATCAGTCACTGGATGGGTGGTGACCCCATCTCATGAAATCAGAGAGTGGGCCATGGGGAGGAGAGAGGAGTAGATTTAAGAAAGAACATTAAGTGCTCAGTTCACACCTGTCCCTGTAAGGATGCCTTGGAAATATCCAGGAGGTGACTGAAAGTAATTAAAGGCCTGGGACTGGGCTGAAGATCCACATCTGGAAGTCATCGGTTACTGGATTACATGAGATAACCACAGTAAGAGAAAATGGCCCAGCGGTAAGCCCTTCCTGCCTGAATCCTAACAGCTACAGGTCACATGTTGCATTAGCTTTTTGTCACTGTGACAAATTCCTGACAAGAACAACTTAGAGGAGAAAAAGTTTTATTTTGGTGCACAGTTTCAGAAGTCTGAATCCACAGTCAGACGGCTCCATTTCTTTGGGGCATGACATGACAGAGGAATGTTCCACACCTCCTGACAGCCAGGAAACAGACGGGACGGATCTGGGGAGAGGATAAACCTTTTCCGGTTCATCCCCAGAGACCTACTTGCTCCAACTAGGTCCCACCTCCTAGCAGTCCATTCAGCTCAATGGATAAATTCATCAAGAGGATTAACCCCTAATGGTGTCACAGTCCTACTGATCTAATAATCATTGCCTAAAAACCGTACCTTTGAACCTTGCCACACTGGGGACTGAACATGCTTTCAACACATGAGACTTTGAGGGACATTCCAGATCCAAACCATAACAGGTAGGAAAGACACCAAGCAGAAAAGAAGGCAAGTAAAGAAGAAAAACCAAGAGAATGTGGTGTCAGGTGCACCAAAACAGTCAAAAGGTCACTGCCCCAAAGACATCTACCATGAATAAACAGCCCCTAGTGAACTCAGTGGCATGCAGCCTGCCTTGAAGGCTGCCAGCGTGTAAAGGGACCACTGAGCGCAGCCTGCACACTGCTGCTTGTCTGAGAAAAGAGGCGCTTACTCCGGAATGTGAATGAACAGGCTGTGTCTCATTGAGAAAGTTTTGCATGGAACACACGTGGGCTGTCTGCTCGGCCACAGCTAACTCCTGCTGCAGCACTAGAGCCTTACTACTGCGGCAACATGTGACAACTGGCTAGCACACCAGCACCTTGAGTAGCACAGGGCAGACAGCTGGCCTGAAGTTCTGCTGAAGAACATGCGTGGCCAAAAGGAGTTTCCTAACTTTAAGTAACGAGAGAAAACAGAGAATGTGTGAGGGTCTAGGAGAATGGGAGAAAACCCTGCTGCTGAGGATGTGGGGTGGGTATTTGTAGGAGTGGGGTGAGCACATGAATGGACACATGTGCCTAGGAGAGAGGACAGGCACACCCAAGTACAAGACAAGTTGGGGAGAGGGACAGGAGGTGGTGCCTCCTAGGAGACAGATGGAGACTTCCACTTTTTTTTTTTTTTAATGAAATGGTTGAGGGCTTCAGCTCAGTCTAGGGGAATGGGAAGCAGGCCTGAGAAAAGAGGAAACACAAAGTAATCATTTTGTGGGGAAGGGAAGCAAACTCAGAGAGAAGCACTGGTCCTCTTGGCTGATGATCTTTATCCTTACTGACCACATCCCACCCTTGTGTGGACTAAGGACCACCTCTCCACAGGCTCTGGCCTCTGTGGCTGGGCCAGTTGGCCTCCTGGGCTGGGGCTGACTCATGCAGACTTTGCCAAGATCTTGGAGATGTGTGGTATGCCTCAAGAAGCGGGGCCAACTGGCCTCAATTTCAAGAACTGAAAAAACATAAAAAGACACAGAAATTGATAGGCATGAAGAGATATGATAATTAAGCTCTTCCATGTATTTTTTCCAATTTGGAGATCAGGCAGATATAGGCACTGGGGAAGACATTCAGGGCCATATGCAGAAGATAGCAGGTAATCCAGGTGAGAGGAGAAAAGAGGCAGACAGCTGGACTCCGAGCTTCTTTCCACTCCACTCTTAACTGTTCAGTCCCTAAAAGGCCAAACTCTATAGAGGCTCCTATCCTTAGGATAATGTGGCCAATTTCTCTTTCAATGTGAGCTGGCTCCACTGGGTCTGTGTACCTTACACTGAACAGAACTCTGACTAAAAAGGACCACTCCAGCTTTACAATAAGGAATCCAAAGCCCCAACACTGTCACAAAATAAAGGAACAGCAGAACCAAAGGTCAAACCTACACCAGTCTGACCCCGATGCTTACAATCACCATTCTCATGGGCACACCTTACTCATCTTCCTGCCCTTTGTCCACCATGGGGCCACTTCACCCCTCACCAGCCCTCCACACAGAGGAAATAAAAAGTGAAGCTCACGGCTCTGTCTGGCTGCTTCTCAGGAAGCAGCTGAAACAGAAAGGAAGCTGAAGCCACCAGCTGAGTTCTAGTGCTATAACTGTAAGCACAGTCCAGTCACCTACTGCCCCTAGCACCCCCAACCAGGGAAACGGAAACTTCACAAACACTGGAGTTCCAGCTGGTTCTAATGAAACTTCACCCACTATGTCCCCACCCCCACCAATGTAAGCCCATGGCAACTGGTCAGCATGGAAACATTCCAACTGCGTGTGGGCAGGAGCCTGGGAGGCTTACACACATATCCTTTAACACAGAAACTTTTAAATTTGTGATTTTTCTCTGATTACTGCTTTAAAGCCTTTTTCTGTGTGCATATTCATATACATGCACACACGCATGCTCATTAAGTTCTTATATGAACTTCTTTTTAATTTGGAGATCAAAATGTACATAGTGTTGGATCCTATTAGGGAGACAGCCAGGAGAAAAAGTAAGAATACAGCTTGAAAACAGGTTTGAAGCTGGGTGCAGTGGTGCACGCCTGTAATCTCAGCAACTCAGGCGGCTAAGACATACAAGTTCAAAGTCAGCTTCAGCAACTTAGCAAAACCCTGTCTCAAAATAAAAATAAAAAAGGGCTAAAGAAACTAATTTTTTTTAAAAAGAAAGAGAGACAGAGAGAAAGAGAATCAATTTAGTTTTTCATGTGGCTTTCATTTCTCAGACACTTTGTTGCGTACGTGGTGCCAGGGTTCGAACCTGCATTCTCACGCAGGCCAAGCAAGCATTGTAACTGCTGAGCCACTGCTCCAGCCCCTGGAGAAACTAATTTTTTCTCTTTTTTAAAAGGGGGGGGGGGCTGGAAATGTGGCTCAGTGATGAAGTGCCCTGGGTTCAATCCCCAGTAACAACAACAACCAAAAAAAAAAAAAAAAAAACCAAGTTGAGCCTCAGCTCTGCCACATCAACCTTTCAGCAAGGTACTAAATGTCTTGACTGACTTTCTCTGTAAAGCGGGCAAAAAAAAATCCCTATTTTGTAGTTATTGAAAAATTAGAAATTACATATGGCATAAACAGGCCATACCAGATGCTCAATAAATGGCACACAGAAACTTGTTATCCAGAGAGATTAGTCCAGTGGAAATGAGGCTGGAAAATACCAGGATATACTACTTCCCCCTATCCTACCCCAGTACCATATAACCCAAGGGTGATGCAATCTCCCAGTTTTTATTCTTTTTGGTGAGCTACCAATCAGCTGTTGGGCAGATCCTTTCAAAGGTCTGATGGTAGTAGATTGGTTCAGGATACTGACTGAAGGCTCAGGATTATGTAGATCATTCCCAACTCCCACCATCCCAGACCTGCTAATTCTGTGCTGCTCATTGCCACTCACCATATGTGGCTGTTGAGCACTTGCAATGTGGCTGGGATCCAAAATGAGCTGTGCTGTTGTATAAAATATACTAGATTTTGAAGGCTCAGCACCAAAATAAAGAATAAAAATATCTCATTATAAGGTTTTTATACAGATATGTGGGAACAATATTTTGGATATATGGGGTTAGATGAAATATATTAAATTTTATCTGTTTTCTTTTCACTGTTTCAATATAGCTACTGGAAAAAATTTAAATTCCATGAGTGGACTGGTTACACTTTTCCTCGACAGCACTATTGAGACAGATTAGGAGAGACAGTGAAACAGCTAGGTAATCAGGACAAAGGGCCCCATCTAAGAGCTAGCCCATAGAGGTAGAGAGGATTGTCAGAGCATACTCAGGGCCTTCAAATGCAAAAAGACCCGAGGTGGGAGAACTAGGAGATGGGAGTGGACACAGGTGGGAAATAGAAAGTATCTGCCACCTTGTTTTACTTAAACTTCAACCAATGATGTTGGTACATTTCTCAAAATGCCCGTTTTACATAGATTTTAACCTATGGTGTTGTTGACCAGTTTCAATGCCTGTTTTACATAGATTTTAACCAATGATGTTGATGCATTTCTCAATGCCTGCTTTGCATGAATGTTAATTATGGTCATACCCAAAATCAATATAAACCCCAGCCTAACATAATGAGACGGTATCCTGCTGCCAGGCACCCCTCCGCCTTGTGGAGACTCTGCTCTTCTTCCTATAAATCCTACTCCTTTTATTCCCCCTTCTGTGGTTGTCCATGGATTTTATTCTTCAAATTCATGAGACAAGGACCCAGAAGATCAGTGCCAAATTCCTGGGGTGACCTTCCACACCAAAAGTTTCAACGTGCCATGAGAAATCCCAGCTCTTAGCTGGCTGCTAACACTTTTGGGCTGCAGAGACTTGCAACTAGCTCAAATTCTCAGTTTTAACTGGGAAGAGCTGCAAACACTGAAAACGGGCTACTTTGGCCACTGAGCTGTGTAGCCAGGCCCTCTTCATCCACCAGAGGGAGCAGAGAATCCAGCCTCTTCTCAAAAACCCTGCATCACTATGTTTGCCCCACGAAATAAGAAGCACCAACTCTGGCCTCTTGTAAGCATCAGGGGCTCAAGCCACAAGGGTGAGACCTCCCTGAGGTCTGCACAGCCCAGTTCCACTGGCTCTTTCCACCTCATCATACCCCACGTGACCCATGGCTATCAACACACCTGTGCCTCTGTTGATGTAGCACCTTTGCTGGAAGGCCCTTCTCTATGCACCAATATCTAGCTGTCAGTCTCTCGTCCTGGGCCAACCCTTGGATATGGCCTTCATAAGCTTCTCCAAACAGAAGCAATGGTTCCCCCTCTCAGTGGTACCTCAGGACTCAGCTATGCCTTCACTGCAGCACTGACTGGAGGCCACTGACTAATCAGCTCAGCCTCAAAGCTCCACTTCTTGGGTACTGCAAAAGTGTCCTGCTGGTAACAATATTCTCCTGGGGCTGGTAGGATACCCTTCACATAATAGGTGTTCATCAAACATCGGCTACATTGAGCATCAAAGCTGGAATAGTTTAAGACAAGTTCATTTTAAGTAACTGGCCTCAGAGTTAGAACAGAAAAATCTATAATAATAAACTAAGTTCCACTTCTAAACAAATGCTTACTTTATTCTTACCACCGTCATGCAAGACTGATATTATTGCTCCTATTTTATATAATTAAACTGAGATTCAGAGAAGAACACAGATTTGTCCAAGATCAAAGACTGTTAGGGAACCAGCACAACCTCAACTCCAGTGAAAACCCAAATAAGCATACATTAAGTATTTATTTAATGAACAACCGAATAAGGTTTAACTCAGACCTGATTCCAAAGTTCACTTAATTCTCTGTGACTCTATGGTGCCTCCCAACCATGCCATCCCTAAGAACAGCAGTTGCTCTTACCTGAGTGCTCATTACTTGTCAGTTACTGACTAAAGCCCTCTACAAACACAAGCCTCACAGCAACCTTGATTGATCCCCACTGTGCAAAGAAACTGAGACCTTTGAGCTGCAGGCCCAGGTGATCAGTAGGTGTGGCTGTGATTCCAACCCAGCTGCCTGGCTCCTGTTGTACTGCTCCCACTCCATACAACTGCTTCCAAGAGGCCACATTCCCGCCCACGAGTTCCAGAAACTGAGGACACAGAAAGCATGAGAGGGACCACAGGCTGTCTCACTTGGCAGCAGATAAAGCCGGTTTCTTAAGTCATGCTTGTCCTGATTCCTAGAACGTATTGCCACATGAACACCCCAGGCTGGGCAGTCATGCTGCGTTAAAGGACGTGCTGCATTCTGTGTGAATTTTCAGTGTGGGCCAAGCTGCTCTGAAGACCCCCAGGAGAGGTGCCAACTCTCTCTGCTCACCCCTACACTGTCCAGGCCTACAGCATTGAGGGTGCCAAGGATGTCACAGGCTGTTGGAGGGGTTCCTGCCAAGAACAGCTTGACCTGGCCCAGAGTCTGTGTTAAGTTGCTGTGGATCGTCAATTACATCCCAGTGCACAATCAATGAGAGTACAGTAACCAGGCCCAGGGGGTAGACTGCTGGCCTCTTCTCAATGCAGTTCTCCTTTCCAAAGTGCCAAAGCTCTCCTGTCTTCAGAAAAAAGAGTTTAAAGTGCCTCCTAAGAAAATTGCTGCATTTTTCTCTACTTCAAAATCAGGAACACAAATGAATGAACAACACATGAGAACGTACATGTGGGTAGACCTCTGCCACCGCTTCTTTAGCTGTCATTACTGAAACATGAAACACGAGAAGGGCCAGACTGCTCCAAGCTTTATGTGAGCTGCCTGGGGAAGCTGACCTGGGTTCAGGGAGACATAAATCCTCTCTTGAGAGCAGTAGCTCTGCGGTTCATCAAGTGTGCTTGCTTCATTTTATGTCCCTGGTATTTAGCCATAATGGGCGTATGATCACTTCACTCCACTCTGCCAGAGTGGGGGCAGGGAGTGGGCAGGCTGCCAGGAAAGCTGTGCAAGATGGGACTCCTGACACCCACTAAGCACCTGCTGATAACATAAGTGGCCTCCCCAAGAACACAGCCATGTAGATGCTAGCTCTGCTGCCCCCTGCTGCCACCTGGCCACACAGGTCTGAGAAGCTCTCCTAGACTGCCAGTCAGTGTGTGTGCTGGTTACCTGAGGATCAGAGCTATGGACAGAAGCAGACTCACTCACACTCACACACACACATACACACACACACACTCCTCACACCAAGGGCCAGAGGAAAAAGAAGAAACACATTTTGGCAACAGCAATATCAGCTGCTTCTAAATAAAAATCCAAGAACACAAAAGAACTTTTAGGTGAGTAGTTGAATAACAGACATGAAAAGCCAGGGTTCTCAATAAATTAGATGAGTAACATTTCTTTGGCACACTGGGGTTTGAAAAGTGCTTTTCCATGCATTATTCGTTTCATTCTCACAGAACTACTTCTTATTGTCCTTACTTAACAAGAAAAAGAAGTACATGAAGCAATTAAATGCATGTCAGGGTCCCATCCTGGTTGTTCTAAGGTCCATGACCCTGGCCAACTAACTTAGCCTTTTAGACCTTCAATTACTCTACTGTAAAACAGGGATAGAAATACCTATCACTGAAATTTTTTTCTGAGTATGTGCAATACCTCAGGAGATAATGTTGAGGATGCAGCTGTGAACCAAATGGTAAAAGTACTGCCTTTATGTAATGATGCTGTCTTCATTCACATGGAATGTGGGGAGACAGATAACTAACAAATGAACATGTATTCATGTGTCAGATGAGGTCAGGAAGCATGAAAGTTGCAAACTTGAGTTAATTAATGGAGTAGGGCTTCAAGATAAAGGGACGCTGGACCAGAGACTGGAAGAGAGTAAGCTGTGCAGATTCCCAGGAAAACCTTCCAGGCTAGCTGGCAGGGCACATGCAAAGCCACCGGGCAGTGCATCCCAGCATGGTTACAAAGCCAGACTGGAGAGGGCAGAAGGGAGTGAGAAATCAGAGTGAGAACAGGCAGAGGGTCGCCATTGCTTAGAAGGTTACATTTTACAAGAACCCCAGGTAGACAACTGACTGCAGGGGGCAAGGACTGAGGCACCCAACTGGGTGGAGATGCTATTGGCCTCCTGGGATAGATGTGAGGGCCTGCTGCAGGGTGAGGGCAGAGGCCATGAAAGTGGCCAGGTACTAAGTGAACTTTGAAGAAGAAGCCATACAGAATGGAAATGGGGTGTAAAAAGAGAAAACAAACAAAAGACTGGGCCTGAGGAAATGGAAGAACAGAGCTTGGGTAGGCAGGAGGAGGTGGCGGAGGTGTGGGAACATCAGGAGTGGACATGCCAGGTGTGAGAGTCTATTAACATGCCTGTGGAGACAATGAACAGGCACCTGGATGCCCACAACTGCAATTCAGGGAGAGCTGGGCTGGATTCAGGATGGCAAAAGATGAGGGCACACAGAGCCAAGAGGCTGGAGATTGGGTACAGGCAGGGAGTCCTGAGCCTGGTGCCACCCAGTGTTCAGATCTTGGGGAGTCCAGCATAACCATAAGATGGGTGTGAGGAAGAAACAAAGAGCATCGTATCTTGAAGCTACGTGAAGGATGTGGTTGAACAGGAAAATGCGCTGACAGTTCAGTTTGGCCACAGGCAGGTCATCAGCAACTTTGAGAGCAGGGATGTGGAGACTGGAGACTGGGAGCATGCGACCCTTCTCAAGACTCAGCACAGCAAGGGACTCATAGGCACAGTGCCTGGGCCAGACCTCAGTTTTACCATTTATCAGCCCTTGACTGCGAGCCAGTCACTTAATCTTTGTGTGCCTCAGATTTCTCACTTGAAAAACAAGGCTAATAATTGTACCTAGTAAACTGGTATATGAGGAAAGAATCTGGTGCTATGCACAATGTAAGCATTAGCTATCATCATCATCATCATCATCATCATTACAGGGAGTAAGGGCAAAATAACTGCAGTGTAGAAGATCTGCAGCCAGATCTCCCTGAATTGCAGTTGTGGGCATCCAGGTGCCTGCTCATAACTCCAGTATAGAGGGCAGGGAGATGTTAGAAATCTAGAGAGAGAGAAGTCATGAAAGAGGCGTTTGGGGATGCAAACGCCCCAGAGGGCTGTGTGTCTGGCCCACAGCACAGGCCCACCTGCAGGTAGTGCCACCTATCTTAAAGCAAATCCACCCAACAGCACAGGTGCAAGTGCCAGGGGTAGGGGGAGCTTAGACTGACCTGGCAAAGGACCTGGCACGGTATCTTGGAAGCCAAGTAACAGAAGTGCTTTGAAGGAAGAAAGATATGCTGCTGTTATTCAGAAAACCCAAGTGACCCCTCTCGGGCATTCTCCCCTCTTCCCAGCTGTCTGGTCCCCAAAACACAGAGTTCAGGATCAGAAAACTGCTGAATTCTCAGTCCTGTGGCTTCCTCTAAGCCATATCTTTCCCTTTTCAGTTCAAATCACTGTCACATTTCTCAGACCAACTTATGATCAGATGCCTTTCCTGCTTGTGAGACTATTTCTAGACAGGGCTCTCTGGAGAATAACACAACTTTGTTTTTAACTAGTTGATGTGAAGCAATTCAGTCATGGAAAGCATAAAAATGAAGACTAAATAAGAAGGAAATTCTAAAAGAGGCTCCAAGACAATAGCTTTTTATTTTTTTTTTCTCCTTCTTTTTGCATTGTGGGCATCAAACCCAGGACCTCACACGTTAGGCAAGCACTCTGCCATTTGACTACAATCCCAGTCCAACGATGGCTTTTAAAAGTTATATACAGAAAGTTAACAGCAGAAAACACAACATAAATTGAAATAAAAAATTTACAAAATAGGTTTCCTTATGCACTCTGCCATTTTGTTTTATTCCATTTAAAAAAGAAAAAAATAGTCAAGGTGACGGTCAACAGATGAATGGATAAAGAAAATGTGGAATATCCACAATGGATTCTTACTCAGCTACAAAGAGGAATGAAATTATGGCCCTTGCTGGTAAATGCATGGAACTGGAGAACATGCCAGATCTCCATGAAACATGAAATGAGCCAAACTTAGAAAGTCAATGGCTGAACGTTTTCTTTCATGTTTTCTCTCATAAGCTATATCAAAGAAGGGGGGAGAAAAGAAGGGGATCCCATGAAAATAGAAGAGAGATAGAGAAAGGGATAGAGAGGGAGCGGGGAAGAGATGGGAAAAGGAAGGAATGGTGGAATGAAACTGACCAAATTATGCTATGTACATATATGAATATGTCACAATGAATATCACCTTTAGGTATATCTATAAAGCACCAATTTTTTAAAAATTATGAATGAATAGAAGGAAGGCCAGTAAAGCAGAGGAAAAAGAGAGAAGGAGAGGGAAAGAGGAAGTACTGGAGACGGAAGTGGATCAATTTATATTCCATGCACACATGATTATACCAAAATGAACCCCAATATTATATATAGCTGTACTGCACTAATAAAAACATTTAAAAAATTAAAAATCAATAGACATGAGCACAAAAAAATGCTGGTTATAACCCACTAAAAGAAATTTAACCAACAGCCAATGAGGAGTGAATCAGTGAGTGCCCATCTCACTGGTTTAATACACTTAATGTTTAAATCATGGGCCAGGGTGAAGCTGCGAAAACACTAGGTCCAGAGGTCTGTATGTCAAAATAGGAATGAGCTATGTGTTGAAAAAGTGCTCGATTTAAGTGTGGCTCCAGAAGACCTCCAACCAGGAGGAAGAAGTTCAGGGAGCCAGGCTGGGCTCCCTCTAGGGCAGGGAGCTCTCAGTCTCTAGGAGAAACCAAGTGGAGTCGGAAAGATGATGGGATTCTATAGAAGAAATTCAGCAAGTAAATGAAAGACATGAACCCTAGAACTGACATCTCTCACCACTCTGACAGTCTTCTCTACCTTAATGAATAAACTGTTATGAGAAAGAAATGGTAGTAATGTGTGAAAGTGCTCAGAAAAGTTACAAGCTCTTCTGAGCCCTGACATTCCTTAAATGGCAACTCTTTATTCAAACCCATAGATGCCCAAACATTCATCCGCTATTCAGTCAGATACTTCATGACAACAGGCACTCTAACCTATCTCTTCCTTAATGACAGCTCAACTCTGGCAGACCAAAGCTAAGGCAAGGTTGAGAGAAGGATTTGTGAAACATAGCTACTCAGCTATATGTGCTGTATTTATTGAAGGCAAAGATTCTCTAACTTCCATCTGAAATATGCAGAGGCGCGTGACCACCCATTTCCAGAGGCCAGGTCTGAGGCACAGCCAGAAAGAGAACAAAATTTCATCAGTCTTCTCTGTTATCTTAAAATGTCAAGTAATTGGGCTGGAGTGGTGGCTCCAGTGGTAGAGTGCTTGCCTGGCATGCACAAGGACCCAGGTTCAAATCACAGCACCACATATACAACTAAGTGTCAGAAAAACTAAAACCAGATTAAAAAAATAAATAATGGGTTGACTCCCAACTCCAGAGTCGGTCTTGGAGAGGGGCAGGGCAGCATTCCCACCCACTCATTTATTCAACTAATGCCTAAAAGTGCTGGGGACTAATCATTCACAGATTCACTCACTCAATTGTTCAGACACTTCCTGAGCACCTACCACATGCCACACACTGATTAGCTGTTGTGAATATACAGATTGATTAATTGACTGGTCTGTTGGATCATTCACTAGTCACCAAATATAAGGGAAACTCCTCAATGTGCTAGAGATACCATCCTAGTGGCAGAGACAGAATAATGAGCAAATCATGTTCCTAATCTCATGAATCTCACTTCAATTGAGGGAGACAGACAATAAACAAACATGCAAAATGTCAAGGAGCAAATGCTATGAAGAAAAAGACACAGCAGTGTAAGGCAGCAGAGAAGGGATGCACTGTGATACAGACATCAGATGCCCGAAGGAAAGGAGGGAACAGCAGGGAGGATAGGGAGAACAGAGTGCCAGGGAGGGCAAAGGCCAAGAGGCAGGGATGAACTGAGAGGGTTCAAGAACTAGCAAAGCAGTCCGGGGCAGCTGGAGCAGACTGTGCTTAGCAAGAGGGATTGCTGAATGAATGAGACTGGTCCAAAAGCCACTCTGCAAACCCACTAATGATGTCTCTATCACACCACTACAGACCTTTGATTCCTGACAAAATTCAAATATTCTGCAAAACACAGCTAAGCTACTATCAGGTACTTACACGGCAGTGAGTTAAGGGTTCTCTGCAGTCTCCCAAGAGTGGATTTTTGGGTAAGGAAAGAACAATGGCCCCATCAGACAATGAACTTGAGCTGCTGAAGTTGGTTTGTCACTAATAGAATGATGTGATCTTTGATTTAAACTCCCTCTTTTTTGGTGAACTTAAAGCTGACTTGCAAACTGCAGTCAGAATGCTTTGGGCAGAGAACACGAAGGCCCTTGAACACTGAAGACCAGGTTTATTGATCTTGCCATCTGCTCATCCCCAGTTTTCCAGGTTAGCCGTGACCTCAGTCCACACACACCACCGTGGTGAGGTCACTATTAACCCAGGTGAGCCCTCGTGCCACATTAACTTCGACTCCACCTTGCCCCACCACCCCACCCACTCCTGTCATAGCTCACCAGGGGCTGATCATTCCTCTCTGTGCAAGTTCTAGAATCTATCCTATCACACCCAAATAAATGAAAGCTATACTGACATCACACACCCCTGCCTGTGCGTCCTCTGCCACCGCTCAGCCCCATCAACCCTCATTCTAAGGCCTTCAGGCTCCCCATCCCTCAACCTCCAGAAAGAGTAATTTTACTGAAACCAAGATCTGACTTCATGGTCTAACTAAAAAGCCTCTGTGCTCCCCCCGCCCCCACCAACATAACACAGTGCCCATGTGGCCTGGCCTTCAAGGCCCTGTGTGTGATGAGCCCAACTCTGACTCGGGTCACACCTCTGTCAGTGCACAGCATCACTTACTTCCAGGTCTTCTCACCTTAGCCGGCTTTATGTACTTGCTTACTGATGTGAGCCCATTCCTCTCACTAACATTGCCCAAGAAAGAAGTATGGGGTTTGCCAGATACTTCCCTTCTCTGCCACTCCCTACGTTTTCCTGGTCCTGCCAATCCCTCAGACATGTCACCTCTCCTCAGCAACCCCACAGTTGCTAGTTCAGCTCACATGTTCATGAGGATTTCTGCAACAGCCTCCTAACCTTTATTTCCCTCCTAAGCTTACCAAAAGTTTTTTTAAGCCCTAAGGGATGTAAACATTTCTAAATCCTGAAACTACTGTCTGTAGGGGATGCCACAATCTGTCCATCCCCCATATTTCCCCCCATTGCCAGCAAAAAGCAACGTGGTAAAAACTAGAGAATCACCATGTAGCAGAGGTGGGAGGTGTATACATCCGCTTAGCAAACAGGTACAGATGACTCTTCTAAGCCTCAGACCAATTTCAAAGTCTAGTTACCAGCAACATTTTAGCCAAAAAATAGCCCTGGCATACATACACATTACTCTATACTGCAGGGTTAACAACCAACCAAATCATGTTAAATTGATAGCAAGAAAGCCAACTTAACAGTAATTGATAATTAAACATCTAAATTCCCAGCAGTTAGAAACTGTCACAAATTCAAGACCTCACTGACACCTCCCTGATAGCATGCTGTTCCCAAGGTCTGCAGGAACTCTAAGCCAGAGTGCCCATGCTAAGAGGGACCAGGAACACCCATCTACTAAGCACAGCAAGGTCCTAGCCTCCCACAGGAATACAGAATAAGTCATCCAGAAACTCCAGCAGGACACTAACAACACCAATCACTTTTCAGTAATTTCACTTCTTTGTGATTACTGGTAGCTAGGCTGAAGTCATGCCTTACATTTAGGAGTCACATCCATAAGAACTGATAAAAAAGACTGACAGAAGAATTGGAACCAGATCACTGCCTTTCAGGAGGTGGTAGGAATATATTCATGTCTACAGAATCCTTACTCTAAAAGACAAATCTGATCTAGTAACTCACTAGCATAAAATTCTACAGTGGTGCTCCTCTGCCTGTGGAAGAAAAACTAAAACGCCTTGTTCAATCTGTCCCCAAAGCAGGTCCACACAATCTGGCTCCTGCCCACCGTTTAGTGCTTAAGCAACTCCCCACCAGCCTCCCTGCAGTTCTCCAGGCACACCATGCTCTGACTACCCTCCCCGGGCATCCAACTACACTGCTGTCTGAAATGCCCCCGTGCATGTCTTCCTTTCCAACCTCTCCAGCTTGGCAAATTCTTCATTAAGACCCATCTCAAGGGTCACATGACTTTCCACTCCCCAAGGTGAGTGAGGGGCCCACCTCTGTGCTCTTGTGCACCTGGTCATAACCTGGACCTCACTACTCACCACACATATAAGAAAATAAGACCACCTTGTCTGATATTTCCATTACAGTCTTTGCTATAACACACCAGGAGGATTCAAAGTAGTACCTAAAATATTTCAGATTCAACATCATAAAAAAATTATCTTAATTTGAGGTCATGGTACACCAAAAATCCCACTAATTACCTTAAACAGAAGGCCTGGGGAGCGAGGAGGGGTCACTGACCAAATTTTGAGGTGTGTGCTTGTGTGTTCATACCTCCACAACACGCACAAGAGGAAAGATCAAGGATAAGGTAACAAGCAGGCTTCAGGATTCAAGGTATTTAAAAAAAAAGCTGTGTACTAATTTTTAATCTTTGTTTCTTCTTCCTTTTCCTCTACAGAATATCAGTCTTTTCTACTTGTAGCCTAGAACCTAGTCATCTAGGTTACATCTAGTCATCTAGTTGTAGCCTAGTCATCTCTATCATGACTTCCTGATCTAAGATGTTGCTGAA
Source organism: Aplodontia rufa (assembly GCA_004027875.1). NCBI lineage: Eukaryota > Metazoa > Chordata > Mammalia > Rodentia > Aplodontiidae > Aplodontia > Aplodontia rufa. The sequence goes on from PVKS010002243.1 coordinate 71,295, forward strand.
CATTTTTATGACAAAATATTTGGGGGAGGGGGCTACTTGGGGAATAGCAGGAGGTGTTATAATTTTATTTGGTTACCTATTTGTTATTAATTTATTAAAGTCCCAAAAGAAACAGCAATCCACCTGAGTACTAGGAGTTGATATTCTGGAGTTTGGAAGAACAATTCACTGTCTGTTCTACTTCCCAGAACACAATATCCATTCTATGTACACCTTTGAGAGCCTGACAGCTATTATATTGCATTTGGAAAATCAAAGTCACTGCAATCTTCCAAGAAAAGTGAAGAGTGAAGGGAAAGTGGCTCTGAAGCTAAGACAACATAACACCAACAGAGTTTCAGAGTCCATAGCCAGGCCAGGGCCAGACCATGCAGTCCTCTTCACAGGCCCTGCTGGGCACATGGGCCTTGCCCAAGTGCAGAAGAAGGCCACTAACAGGTTTTCAGTGACAACATGACAAGTATTTTTTTTTAATCTTGTAAGACTAGTGCTAAGGCTATTTATTAATTAAATGAATAAGATTACCTTTTTTTGGTGATTCTTTATTTTTATTTTTGAACAACCATACAAATTTTTAACAAAATAATATAAAATGTATATAGTTTTTTTAATGATCACTCTAGGTCCAAAACAGAAGGAAAGGGGATGCAAGGCAATCAGTCAAAGGCCTTGGTGGTAACCTAGGCAAATGAGGATGCTGGCTTGGTGGTGGGAGGGCAGTGGATGGGTTTGAGATCTACTCTGAGAGAAGCATTGTTAGGCTTGGTGGAAGAAAAGTGGATACTAACATTTAACTCCAGGTTCTAGCCTGAAAAGTAAATCAACAACTGTATACCTTAGTGAGATAGAGGTATACTGAAGAGGTTAGAAAGGACTACAGTATAAGACCACCAAATCAAGACTTGGATACAGTAAGCTTAAGGTGCCCAAGTGATACCCACATTTGCTTACTCCTGTAAGAGGTACAAAGAGTACCACAGAACACAGACAGGTTATGTGGAATGAACACCTGGAGCCAGCCTCACTGGGGACTCTTCCCATCACCCTCTCATGGTACCTGAACATCCCACCACTGTGCCAGCTCAAGGTGGGGTGTGACCACAGGAAGAGTCTATGACACCCAGTTCGGTCAGGACATACATAGTTGCTTCTATTGTGATCCTCAGTAAACAGATACCAGCTTTGCAATTAAGAAAACCATAACCTTAACACAGTTAAATGGTATTTACATCAAGTCACAACTGGAAGCCTATGTTCTGACAATTTCTTCAATTGCATCATAATAAGCTTCAGGTTTGGCATTTTTTTTTTTCTTTCAGTACTGGGGATTTGAACTCAAGGGTGCTCTCTACCTTTGGCTGGCCTCAAACTTGGATTCTCCTGCCTTAGCCTCCTGAGTTGCAGAGATAATAGGCCTGCGCAACCCCATTTGGCTAAGGTTTGTCAATTTCTTAATGCTGATGTTTCAAGGATTTTAGTAAAAGGAAAGTTAGTATTTGGTTTTAGTCCCTGACACTAGTATAGCGGGGAGTACCATCCCGTTTGGGGGATTCCAGGTTAGAGTCTCCCATAGGAAATGTTAATCCAAGGTAGTAGCAGAGAAAGATCTCTCAACAAAAAAAGCAACAGAAGATGGCCTATTTCACATACAGTGGTTCATCCAAATCACATCCCACTCTTAAGTCAATATGCCTATTTCTAGACTAGAGTCTGTTTTTTTACTATGATGGGTCTATTTTCCAATTCACCATCAAAGGGCAAATCAAAATGTCAATTCACAAGCTGCTTTCTAATTAAAAGTTGAGCTATTTTTTTTTAAAAAAATCACATTTAACTAAACAATACCACATGGCAATCCCACTGTGCTCTGCCACCACCTGGACTGATAGAACATGCATTATTTAAATATCATTATCATTAGATACAGCCAGAGTAAGCTGGTAGAAGTCTTATTTAGTATCACCCAGTTATTCACAGAGTAAGACAAGCCAGCATTTAAATAAAATAAATAAAATAATTGTATTTCCTGCATATAAGTACATCCTCGCAGAAACAATAAAATACACCCCCCTCCCAAATTTAATACTGACTAGAAGGTCTTCAGGAGGAATACAACTGCTTTTGCAAGAAAGCTGACTGGCTGGAGGTGGGGGAAACACCAGGATCACACTGAATTTCTCAACAGAAGGCAGGGACTCTCCTCCCTGAAATAACACTGAGGTGGGTAAGGAAGAGACAGCACTCTCAGGTTCTATGGCACCAGCAGTCTGCCATAGCTTCCAGATGGAAGGATCAAGATGGCACATGGGAGGGAAAAACTGAATTAAGTTCACATTGCCTCATGACCTTAAGCAAGACATTCAGCTTCTGAGCTTGATTCCTGACTCTGAAAATGAGAAGTGACCAAATATTTGGTAGAAGAAGAAAATCTGGTGATGCGTGTAGAAGCAGTCTGTAAAGGGGAAAGCACTGTACAAAAAAAGAGACAACTGCAGTTTAGCACGGGCAGGAGGGGCTGGGATAAGTCTTCCGAGAGGATGGTGACTGAGAAAACTGATGAAAGGATGTAGAAGAGGGTCTGTCAGACAGCAGGGAGGACCAGCCACAACCACAAGACCTCTCCTCATGCAATCCCCACTTGATACAAGCCAAGGGACACAGAGGCAAGCTGGGAAGGCATTTGAAAAAGATCTTGGAGGATGAATAGGAAATTGGCCAGGCAAGAGGTAAAATATTAAATACACAATGGGCATGTTTCGGGAATGACAGGGACAGTGATGTCTCCCCAAAGATGAGTTTCCCTTATAAGAGAGAATTTTTACCTTTTCTTCAAACTCAACTGTTGTTTCAATAATTTCAGCAAAATAATTTCCAGTAAAGGTGCCTTGAGTTATTCCTGTGGAGAAATAAAAGAAGAGGTGTAACACATGCTTGGGTAGGAACCCTTCCACAGAACCCTTTTTTGGAACCCCCTTACCCATGCCAACAGAGCAGTCACATGGATCCCTTCCCCAAGTACTGGCAGAGAATAAACACCTGTCAACACTGCCAGGCCCCCTGTCCCCAACAGAAAGGATGAGAACTTTGCAGCCCTGAGTCAGAGGGGCCTTCCTGCTCCAGTTCCCAGCAAGATGATCAAGCTCGCCCCTTGCACTCCTGAGATTCTATAACAAACCATCCCCTAGCTTAAACTGGCATGAGCGCGCATCTGTTTCCTGAAACCAACAACCACTGATTTTAAAATGAGAGATCCAGGGCTGAAAAGTGGAGGGTGAAGGAATAGAGGCTTCTCCAAGTCTTGAAAAAAACAAAAGGTGAGAGAAAGTGCTGTGGGCCTCTGACCCACCGTCCCATAATGTCTGAGAAGAAGAGAGAGATGTGTGAGACCCAGAACTGTAGACCCAGCAGTGATTCAAAAAATCCAAAGGGCATTAAATACTAAGACAGAGGCTCAGATCCCAGGGGAAAAAGGACTCGTGATACATGTGGAACAAAACAAAGTTAAGAATCTCACTGAAAATACAAACGTAGCAGAATCTGAAAAATGCCTACAGCAAGGAAGGAACTGAGTCGCGATGTGATGCCTGTCCACTATCATCAGAAGTGCGGTAACTCAAAACTAAGTATGTGTTCACTGAACTTCTCTCTTACTCTATTATTTATCTTAAACGATAAACATTCCACTTAGCCCTGGTCTGGTGGTCAGTTAGTGCTAGTTCAGCTGGCCAGTTCTCCTTAGATGGTCACAGTCCTCTGGCCTGCACAACTGGGCTGGTTGGTCTAAGACAACTCCACCTGCTAGACTGGTACTGGGGGTTTGTGCTGCCTTTGACTTCTATTTCAGTGAACGTAAACATGTTCTCACCAAGAGAGTCAAAGACATAGATAGGGTCAGCTTCTATCACCTCACCATATTTTTCCATTAGTTCTTGGGTTGGTCAATCATGAACTTACCTCTATGAGGCTTCAAAGAACCTAGCCTCTCCTAGTCCCCTGCTAGGAGCAATGACTTGGGTGAAATGCGGAGATTAAGGTACACAAAAGGGAGGGCTGGGAGGCAGGGTGGCAGCCAGGGCTGGAGAGGGGCAGAGAGGTACCTTGAGTGCCAAGGAGTTTGGACATCAATTGAGCAGTGTAAGAGTCAACATGCCTGCAGTCTGGTCCCTATTCCCTAACAGATAATTACCATTCAGAAAGCAAAGTTAAAATTGGCCTCCAAATAGAAGCTATGACCCCCAACCACAAGGACTGAAGTAGTACTGGAAAATAAATACACAGCTTACTGTCAGCGACCTCTCACCTTGACAAGGCGTTTGCCTGCTGCTGCTGCTGCTGCTGCTGCTGCTGCTGCTGCTGCTACTGACTCAGTAGCTGCAGCAAAGGCTCCAGGAGCCCCGGTTTCCAGCCTCCTGAGCAGCGAGCTCCAGGGGCTAACTGGTGCTTCAGTTTTTATGGAGCAGGGTAAAGAATGGCAACAGGGACACCAGCTGGCCTCCAGAACAAGCCCAGGGGCAACTCTGCTGTCAACTCAGCTATCCATCCAAGCAGCAGCGGCACGAGCTACTCTAACCCCAGCCCCAGCATTGCCCCTCTCTGGGACTCAGTTTCCTCAGCCATAAAACAAGGGAGGGAGAATAAATTGGTAGAACTCAAAGAGAGGTCTCAAAACCAGTGCCATCCACCAACACTTGGTTGCTGGTTCATGACAAGACAAAGGCAGAAATTAAGTTTTAACAGCAATATGGTATGGCTATCCAGTTACACACATGATCAGTGGAACTATCTTCAACACAGCACAAATTGGTGTGTTGTTTCCTGTGGCTGTCAAAATTGCTAACACATGGAGCTGGAGTGGTGGCTCGGCAGTTACAGTGCTTGCCTGGCATGCACAAGTACATGGGTTCAAACCCCAGCACCCACATACACAACTAAGTGTCAGAGCAACAAAAGCCAAGTGAAAAACTCAATAAAAATTGATTTTGTCTCTCTCTCACTGTCCTTCTCTCTTAAAAACAAAAACACTGCTAACACATGGTTTAAAACAGCAAAAAGGTGCCCTCTCACAGCTCTGGGGACCAGAAGTCTGAAACCAATGAGCAGGCAACACACTGTGCTCTCTGAAGGCTCTGGGGAGAATCTGCTCCCCACTCCTGCCCTTGACAGCCCCTGGGGCTGCTGGCATTCCTTGGCTTGTGGCTGCACCTTTCCTATCTCTGCCTCATTTTCACATTGCCTTCTCCTCTCTGTGTCAAATGTCCCTCTGCCTGTCTCTCATAAGAACAGGTGTGATGGCACTTAGGATGATCTCAAGATCCTTAATCACACCTGCAGAAACTTTTTTCCAATTATGGTGACATTTATAGATTCCAGGAATGGGCATGAATTTATCTTTGGTCTAGGTCTTATTGAATTCATGTGTGAAATGCTGCACATTCATATCAATTCACCACTGCAGAAAATGAAACCATCACCCTGGTTTCCAAATAGTCTGAATAGCAGTGGGTCTCTAATGTGGGTCACTATGGGCAGACACACTGTGGATCCCTGCCCTTGCTCTACCACACAGAGGCCAGGGCTAGGCAGGACAGACAGCAAATGGCACCCCACGGAAGGAAAGAAGACTAGCAGGGGCCAGTCCTTCCCAGGCTGGTCTCCCAGCTGACCTGGCAGGCAAGAAAGGGGCTGCCCTCTCCCACTCCATTCTTCTGTGCCTCACATGGTTTCAGTTGGGAAATGATTAAGTCAATATAGTTTCTGGTCAAGTGTGCCTACCTCCCTCATCTCATCAAATTCTTATTTTTTCTTTGTTTTTTTGTTTTTGTTTGTTTGTTTGTGTTTTGGTACCAGGGATTGAACCCAGGAGTGCTTAACCACTGAAATACATCCCCAGCCTGTTTATATATTTTATTTTGACTTACGGTCTCAGTTGCTCAGGGCCTCCCCACGTTGCTGAGGCTGGCTTTGAACTTGCAATCCTCCTGTCTCTGCCTCCCAAGCCACTGGGACTATAGGCATACACTACCACACATAGCTACATTTAGAATTTTAAAATGTGCAAGCTTGAAAACAGAAACAAAACTGTGTATTGAAATCCTTGGGTATCTAGCATTACTCTGCTACTAACACATCTTCTCCTAAAACGTCCCACTCGCTAGCCTCAAAAACACTCAGGAAGTTTCCTGATTCAGAACAGAATGGAGAAGGCATTTGGAGACTTGACAAAGCAAGGATTTCATTTCTCATTACATGTGTTCCTGCCTTGCCAGAATCCTCCTTGCTAAAGAAGCCACTATGTTTCAAGTCCCTTAGCCATGTTACATTTTAGTATTAAAGGGCAGACTATGTCAAAATACCTGGGAATATTTAAATGATAACATTTAATAACAGTCATGGCCACAGAGGAACCGGCTCTTTCATCACAAACAGCTGACAGGAGTGAAACTGGCACAGTCCCGCTGGAATTGACAGAGCACATTCTTACTAAGTGGCCTCAAGTTGTATACACCCTTGGATGCTGTAACTCCATTCCAGAACTCTACACTAGGGAGTAAATCTGAAACAGAAAACTGAACACTCAAGGATATCCATGGTGGCCTCGTATACGCCATAAAAAGCTGGAAAAAGATTTCCTCAGTAAGAGGAAATGATTAAATCATGATAGATTGATAAACAGAATTTCATGTAGCCATTAAAATCACAATTTACAAAAACAATTTTAATAAAAATAACAACAATAACAATCCTTATGTCAACCAGGCATTACCCTAAACATTTAAAGAAAGATGTGTGTGTATGTATGTATGAATATGCGCACACATATACACACAGCCTTTTAATCCTTATACCAACATAGGGATGTAGGTGTTTTTATTCCCACTTTACAGATCAGAAAAATTAAGAGGCACCAGGAGCTATGTAATTGAGCCCACACAGTCGAACTCCAGAGTGCATGCTCTTAAACTCTGTGGCAGGCTGAATAATGGTCCCAGAGATGTCAGGACCTAATCCTGAAACCTATGTTATTTTATACAGAAAAATGCTCTTTGAAAAGGTGATTAAGTTAACAACCTTGAGAGAGAGAGAGATATTCTTAATTATCTGGTTGGGTTCTAAATTCAAGTATCCTTATTTAAAAAAAAAAAAAAGGAATTTCTCCCCCCCACACACATACACACGATGTGAATAAAGGCAGACACTAGAGTGATGGGGCAACATGCCAAGTAATGCCAGCAACAATCGGAAGCTGGAGGGAAAGGGATGGCATTTCTCCTAGAACCTCTAGAGAGAACATAGTCCTACCTGCATCCTGATTTTGGATGTCTGGCCTCCAGAATTGAAAGGGAATAAATTTCTGTCATTTTAAGCAACTCAGTTTGTGAAAATTTCTTGCAGCAGCTATAGGAAATTCACTCAAGCCCCTGTGCTACACTGCTCTCAATGCAGGAAAAAATATTCATAAGTTAAATGGAAAAAATAGAAATCAAAATTTATACACAATGATCTTAATTATGCTGTAAAAATATATGCAAATACAACAAAATGTTTGTAGTGATTATCTCTGAATAGTCAAATTATGGGTAATTTTCAGCATTATGCCTTTTGATATTTTTCCAAATTTCAATAATTAATGTGAATTATTTTTACAAAGAAAAGTTATTTTTTTGAAAAATTAGCAATTCAAGATAGTTCTGCAACTCTAACTCAATCACAAAGATTAGAAATCAAGAGCTCCAAAACTAGCTAATAATTGTCTTAATTCAATCTCAAGCAACACCTGAAAAAATCAGCTACCCAGATGCATGCTTTTCTCTAAGTGACTCCACTCAACCCTTGGTCTCTCGAAAATCTATTAGTTTTCAGACTCTGGCAGGACATGATGAGGCTGAAGAAGTTTCAAGCTTTGAATCAAGAACATTACCTGAGATGGAAAATGTCTTCCTGCCTATCTATCCACATGTGGTGTTTGCAGAGGGGGATTTTTATGCACTCCCAGGGCTCCTCCAAACCAAAGTCTGAGCCATACACCAAGAACCCAAAGCACCAGTTAATAAACATGTGTTTGATTTCTCTGTAGATGACTTCACAGAATGAAGCAACAAATTAAACATTGCCCTAACCTTACAAAATTCCAGAGTCCAAGGGTAGTCTGTCACAAGTCTCCTGCTATCATCTAGTCATAAGAACGCCAATTTTACTCTACTAACATCCTGTTCTTTAATTAAATCTATTCCTATAAATAGAGTAATTAACATTTTCCCCAAAATGTTGAAGGTACTAGACCAAAATAGAAAGCGGGGTGTGTATGCATGTGTTTCTTTGCATGAAGGGGAAGGAAAGTGTCACTGCTTCCTTCAACATGGGGCCTGGTCAGAGCAGAGGAGCATGAAACGCATGCTATGTGGTTTCAGTTCACCCAGCACAGCACAGGGAGTTAGGGTACGGGGATAAGACTACAGTGAGGGTATGTGCTATAGCTCCAGGTTTTCCAAGCACATTTATGTATTCTTCACTTGGCCAACCAATATACACAGCACCCACTATGTGCCATGCACTATATGGAAGTCGTCTCACATTTTAAAAGATATCTTCAACATGCTATACTCAAGGATGGTGGTGTTGGGCAATGGCTGACCACCCTACTGATCTTCACCAGTCATTTGAACCACAGGGATGCCAGCATTTCTTGAGAGAAAGACTTAAGCCTGAAGAGCTTTAAAACACAGCCAATTGAGACCATGCTGGACCAATAAAAAATAATGAAGTAAAAAAATAAAGAGAATGTCAATGGGGAAAAAAAGGCAATTAAAAAACAAATGATTTAGTTCTGTGTACCTCTCTAAAACCCATTCTTATAACACTGGTAATTTCAGTGACTAGTTAACATATATTGGAATCTCCCACTTAAACATCCACTTCCTACAAACAGTGTGTTAACATTTCCCTAAGACTCTTTTTTTTTCATTTGCTATTATATTCCTGCACCTAGGAGTGCTTAACCTTAAGAGGAATTCATTCAATAGCTGAGATATAAATTTAATGCAAGAATGAACATGGACAGCTAATTTCCTCATCTGTTAAAATGGAAAAATACCATGATTATTTCCCAAAAAAAAATGGTAAGGACCCTAACTCTGTGGATTATGCTATGAAAAAAAGGTTCACAAATTATTCAGCTTGGGAATGCTTTATTTTGCATCATCCTGCCTTGATAAAGGATTTCCAATGCATCCTGTACAATAAAAAATCTGGGGGGGCGGTGGAAATCCTTCAATTTGAAACCTGTTTGAGCATTCCCAAATCCTTTCAAGCTTAACATTTGCTGATATCACAGAGAACCAATGTTCTAAGCAAACCCTGGGAATATTAATCCAAGCTCTTTGTCAGTTCCAAAAGTACTTTTTAAGCCCTTACAATAATGAAAATGATGACAATGAAGACAGCTAATATGGAACAAGAGACTACATATGCTAACCATGGCACTCAGTGCTCCTGCCACCAAGATAAACATGAAACCTGACTCATGGTCTATTAGAAGAGACCATCACACACAGGATTATAACTGGTATTAGATGAAGAGATACACACACAAATACAAAGATGTATGTGTGCATATAAACATGCATACATATGTATACAGGTGTGTATCCATGCATTCATGTACACGCACACAAGTGAAGATGTGGGTTCGACGCAGAAAAGGCATGGAGCCAAGATATGGGAAGCAAGAGATGCAGTGCATGCAGACACATGATGAGAACTTTGGTCTTACCCAGTGATTTTCAAAGTATGGTCCATGACCCTTTCTGGGAATCCTACAAGGTCAAAGCTATCTTCAAGTGTGTTGACATTTGCACTAATGATGCAAAAACAATGAATGCATGAATCAAAGCAGTGGCCTCTGACAGCACTAGTGCTTGTATTTTCCACTGCTGCTCACTTGAACTTTGTTGTTGTTTTTAAAGTCAATTTCAGCTAAGAATGTCCTTTCGGGAGCATCAAAAAATTTTTAATTTTGTAAAAATTCTTAATTTTACTATCAACTCTCCAGTAAACAATTTCTCAGAATTCTGCATAACAAATGGCAAGCATTCATCAAACACTTCTGCTACAGGTTGTTGGGAAGAATGAGCCCTGCTATGACTCAGCCATAGGCTGCGTAAGCCCCTGTTTCTCAGGGAACAACATTCTTACATGAAAGATGACTGACAGTAAAAGTATGGTTATTCAGATTTGGGTATTTATAGATATTCTCTCAAAAAATGAATAAAGCAAACCTGCTATTTCAAGGAAAACTGATGATATTTGTTGTTAAAAGTAAAATGTGCACTTTCAAAGAGAAGTAAAATGTTGGAAACTTGTATCCATCACCGTTTCAGAACATCCCCATAGTGAAAGGTATTCAGGTAAGAATGGTGGTAACACCAACAAATGTGATATCCTGACATTTTCTAAATTGATATTAAGTGTGATATTTCAATGTTTTCCAAATGACTAACACACACTGTGACAAAATAATGCACAAAAGATCCTTCAAAGTGCAAGACAGACCAGTGGACTTCAATTTACCACAGTCTGCATGTGTGATTTCAGATTGCACACTCCAACAAACTTTGAGATATTATCACTGTCAAGTTCTAATGTAGTTTCAAATACTATCCTCAATTAACTGAAAAGGTTATTATAAAAAAAATCCCCCTTTTTCAACTACCTAACTGTATCAGGCTGGATTTTTCACATATAGTTCAACCAACACTATACAATGTAGCGGAGTAAATGCAAACGCATTTGGGAGACTCCAGCTGTCTTCTACTAAGGTGGACAGTTAAGAGATCTGAAAACAAAGGAACACAATGTTACTCTTCTCACTACATGTCTGTGTTTTGGAAATGGTTGCTTTTCATTAAAAATGCTATTCACATTATCATGTAATGGGTTTATTATTATATTTAAACTAATTTAATAAATATTTAAAGTATTTTCAACTTTACTTTCGAATGTAGTAAAGGCTGCTAGATATAATTCACATAAATGAAAGCTCTTTGGGTAAATCTCACTAATTTTTATTTAAGACTTAAGTAAAGGAATCATAAAACCAAATGTTAAGGGCATGCTGGGAGGCAGGGAGTAGCGGCAGGAAGCAGAGGGACCCCAAAGGTCTCTGTCACTGTGATGGGGTGTTCAGAAATGATCTTACAGGACCCAAACCAGGGTACCACTACCAAAGTGCTACGGTTGGAGTTTTCTTTTAGAAAGTGCAAGGATACCATTAAAATGCCCTCTGCTCCATGAACACATGATTTGAAAAACAAGTAAGTACAATGAGAAGTCAAACGGTAGGACGCTGAAGGTCCCTTATTACAACCTTAGAAACGAAATACAAATTTCTATATAAGTGCACAAAATATTAAAATTTAATGGTGGAAGAAGGAGGAAAAGCAGGGTCTTGCAAAATGACTTGCAACCAAATGAAATTCTGCAAAATGAGGGAAATCATCAGCGTGCAAGGCTTTAAACATGTAAATATGACAAAACCAAGACGCATTTCAGGCCAGTCTGGAAAATAAAAATATAGGAGCCAGCAAATAGCTATAAACAACAGCAGTAAAGAAGGGAAATGAACGCAGCCTGGAGAAGACACACAGAAGCATTTCGAAATAAAAAGTAGCAAGAAGAAAGCAGCCATTTCCAGGACTCAGGCCAATCCACACACACTCCACCACTGGAGATGAGAAACATGAAGCAGGAAACCCTGGAGGAAGTGAAGCTTCCGAGCCAGCATCTCAGCAGCAAAAGTCTGATTACACCAGTCAAGACCATACAGCATGCTAAAGAGAAAAAGACAATTATTAAAACTTGCTCTCAAGGACCTGATAGACATTATTTCATAATTCAAAAAAAAAGCCATTAATGGAGTAGTTGTAACTAAAATGAGAAAGGTATCTCACAGGGAACTCCAGACGGAAACCCTTGGCATCTTTCTCACAAAGCCTCAGTTTCCTCTTCTGCAGAACGATGGGGGCTGGGGTTCACCATCTACTTCATGGTTGGTGGCAGCAGAGCTACTTCATTATGTACATTGTGAGCAGTGGCCTAGCATGGGCAAATGCTAAATAAACAAAAGCTGTTATTATCATCACTGTAGTTACCACTTCAGGGCCAAAGCAGAACCTAGAGCTCTCAGTGCTTTAACCTAGGCCAGGAAGCTCCCCAAGTCAAACATCAATACTCAACTTGAAATTGAATGGCTTTGGCCTGGAGCCATAATGCTGAGCTGATGAGAACTGCCAAGCACCAACCAAGGCCTGGGTCTACTGGCCTCTCTGGTGCCAACTAGCATGCATTATAAGGCACACTGTCAAGCACAAAGAGACCCAACAAAGAAAAGGTTAATAAAACAACCACCTTCCTGAACAGCCAACACTGCTATGCCAGGTGGCCTTCACACACTAACTGCCCTGATTATCACCACCAGCCAGGATGAAGGCCTGCAGTTACCAGGAAGCTGTCTCATGGCTGAGCTGGATGAGGGCCTCTCCAACAGGAGCAGGCCAGCAGTTCTGCATTCAGGCGGAAGATTGGGAATCCAATAGGTTAAAAGAGGGGAAAAAAATCTAATAAAGAAAACAAAGAAACCTACTCACAGAAGAAAAAACAAAGGTAGTCAATGAAATGTTTTTTAGAAAGATGAGACAGGAAGAAAGGAGAGTAAGGAATATTTTGACAATTTGGCCAAAAATACAACCTTTTTCTTTCTTCATTCCCCATAGATGATGGAATACCTAGTAAATACAGATACTCCAGATGCTGCCCTGGGAGCTAGGGATGGGAGCTGACATGAAGTGACCTGGAAACTATCTCTCTGAGCTGTTGTAAGTGCTGTGAACATGCAGGACAGGATATTCCAGAGGCAGGCCATGAAGAGACCTACGTCTGAGAAGTCACAGAAACATATGCAAAGGTCCTGAGGTCTTGCCAAGTCTGACATATGGAGGAGTTCAAAGGAAGGCAGTCAACAGAGGAGAGCCAAGAGGCAGGCAGAGGTCAAATTGCACAGGGCCTTGGGAACCAGATCTCACACTTAAACACTTCTAAGAGCAGTCTTCAAAGATCCCATTGGAGGAAGGTATCATTTGATTTGCACTTTAAAAGTTCACTGTGGCTTAAGCGTGGAGTCACGGAGGGCATAAAATGCATAGACAAGGGTCTGTCAAAAAGAAACTTTTTCTTCTTTTTTTTTTTTTTTTTTCCACAACCTGTGAGTAAGACCCTTTACTTTGTAATCCAGCGTATGTATACACTCACACTCACAAACACAATCTACACCAGAGGCAGGCCAACAGCCTGGCCTGCAATGCTGAGCCAGCTTTCAACCTCCCCAAGTCATGGTTGCCTCATATGCAAAATAATGATTATAATGGTGTCTACTATGTAAGCTGTTGTGAAAGATAAGTAAGTTAATACATATAACCCTTTTTTGTAGAACTATAATTATATACATATACAAGTCTGAGAAAATAAAACTCAAACTTTACTGCATGCGTTATAGTCTCATGTTTTCCATTCTACTTCTTTTTCTTTCTATATTTTTGAAATGCTGGAAAAGACCCTCTAAATTTCAGAATTCAGCAATGAGGATCATGACCTATAGCTAGGGACAGGCAGCAGAGGACAGCCATTGCCATCATGCACATCCACATTGATAGGACTTGGTGAACACTTGGATATGCGGGGTGAGGGACAGGAAAATGTCAAAGATGGTCTCAAGGCTCTGGGTTGATGACAGCACCATTTTTGAGATGGGGATCCCAGGAGAAGGAAGGTTTTAGTTTGTGAGAGGAAAGGAAGACTTTCTGCCTGGAGGAAGATTCGGTTCAGGTAACAGAAGGAAACTTCAAGGCTTTCCCAAACAGGACACTATACAGAGACTTCACATCACAGCTCTAGTTAATAACAAAGAATGCATGTGTCCAGACTGCTTGATGAGGTAAGAGCCTTGAGAACCACGAACAACGGCAAGTGGCTGATGGAGGACTCAGGGATTTGGGGCTCCCACCAAATGTCTTTCTTATCTAACCAACACAAAGCACTAATCACACTTAATTAGAATCTGTTTGTCCATCTGTTTCCTCTGCTAACTGACCTGCTTCAAGGCAGGGTGCACTCGATCTCATTGGCCTTTCTTTTCCCAAGGCTTCCCTAGCATAATGGCCTGCACACTGCCTGTATAAATGCTCAGTAAACATCTGTTGAACAAATGACTGAGACTCAACATGGTAAAAGTCCCAAGAAGGCCATTCCGAGTGCAGAAAAGTAAGATAAGGTGAACCAAATGGAAGGTAGAAAAGTAAAATTTGTTAGAAGAATTCTGATCATTTAAGCCTGTGCGTCAAGAAAAAGTCAATGGTGCATGGTGAAAATGCACTTGCAAAGAAAATATTATACACTGAGATGTGCACTGGGCATGGATCTTCATCATAACGATTAGAACCTGGGGTAGAATCAACAAGAGAGAAAACCTAAAAAATCAGGCCATGCACACACATGAATAAAATGTGGTGCCTTCCAAAGATTACCCTGAATGTTCCACCTTGACACTGCTTCCCTTGCTACATTTTCCATCAGCAACATGCCTCCAGGAAGCCTCCCCTGTTCCCAATCCTCGGCCACCCTCCAAAGCCCAGCTGCTGCATGTTACCTCTTTTTTTCTAAATGTACATGATTTATTTCCTCAGCAGACAGGAACACTGTTATGTACATTCTTATTCACTCTACTTTCACCCCTTGCAATGAAGAGTCACCCAAGAGAAGTTGATTGATTCATTTATATTAATTCATTTTGGCGTTAAATGCCAAACGCAGATTCATAATTTCTAGACTCACACCCTTTAGTTGCAAGCGCTTCTGAAGCTACCATTTTTTATAGTAATAGCTGCATATATAGTTCAGCACCTACCCGCTACCAGACATAGCTCAGAAGTTAAAATACATCATCTCCTGTAATCCCCAGTCACTCCCATTTTACAGATGACAGGATGAAACTCAAAAGATACAACACAGTTTAGTAAGTGGCAACACCAGCCTTCAAACCCAAAGCTATTTAACTCCAAAGCCAGATAAATGTGCAATTATTGTAAAATTTTAGCACCATTATCCCTGTCACAGAAACATGAAGAACAGACCATCTGACGCAGAGGCAGCACTCTGCTCTCCAGGATATAATTAAGACTCAACTCAGAAAAAGGCTTTTCTAGGACGGGAAACACCATAATTTATCAAAAGCCATTCATTTATTTCCTACAAATACATAAGTCAGCTCAAGCAACTCTGCACATTAAAAAAAAAAAAACAACGTAGAAGGTGCTAACAGCATCACTTGTTTCTGAATGTTTAATTTGCAGTAAGAAAACCAATGGTTCTCAGGACAATCCAATCTTTTGTGTCAGGTAGTTGGTGAAATAATCATAAAACCTGTGAGCCCCCCGATCTCCTGTTAGAGGCCCCCCAAGCTTTCATGTACATTTTTATTTGATCATCTCAGTAATTGTAAGATGATTACAGGTACTCACTATGCGCATGAGAAAAACCACAAGTAAGAAAATTCAGTGAGTCCTTGAGGATCACCATGCCAATCACTTAGGACCCTGGGTGCAAACCCCTCTTTGTAGCTGAGGCAAGAGGAACTGTGCAATGACAAAAGCAGCGGAGCAGGGGCTCCCAGGTGAAGGTATTTCCTCTCTGCCTGCAGCTTCCTCCAACCCACGCAGGCCAGCACTCCCCACAGACAGAACTCCAGGGCCACTGCAACTCCACTACCCCAGAGGGAAAGTTCTGGGCCCTGAGTTCCACAGTCCTGGAACAAGGGCTTGAAACTGTCCTCCAGACCTCTGTGCCTCTCCCCAGTCCCATCCCAAGCTGTTAGATGGCAGGAACAACAAGTCAGACAGCTTTCTCCTTCAAATCTTCTGCCTCTACACAGTCAGACCCTTTTCATATCTCTGACCTGGCCGTGGGGTCCAAAACCAGCTCTGTGCCTGCCTCTATAATTTGTATACAGAGGCTGCTTCATATTCACTTTGGTATAGAATATCCACGTCATGTTGTCTCTATAGAAACAGAAGCAGGGAAAGGCCCTATTTTAACATCCTATTTATTACATGGTTGCAATTACTGCCTTGGACTCTCTTGAGACACTCAGGTCCTTGTAATATATTCTTCCTTTTACTTATTAAAAAAAATTTCTTCAAGGAGAGACCTGACTGGCTTAGTTAGGTCAATATGGACCTGGAACACAGGGAACCAAAACCCACACCTGGTAGGCCCCAAGAGTAGATGGGAAGGAGGGCCACAAGTACCTCTGAAGAAGCAGGGCCAGCAGTCCCAAAAGGAAGGAAGGAGGTAGGGCAGATTCAGTAAGTGAAATGTAAGTGCTGCTCTTTAGACCCCAAGTCCGTTGACCTTTTTACACCTGCCACCATTATTTGGGCGCTAAACTGTACAGCACAACAGTAAGGAACCAAAAGTACATGATAAGGTGCTAATTGTGCAGTAAAGATGTTTAGTGCAAACAGAATTTGGAAAAAGAGATCAACACAGCCATTTACGTCAAGCAGTATCCTAAAATTAGAGAAACCTATTCCACAACTGTGTGCTAAGAAGAAATAAAAACTATTTCTCTACAATGGGAGTCAGCCTAGCCTTCCCTGCCTTGCCACCCACCCTCCTCCCCCACAGTTTGAGGTGCAGGTCTCCTTGATCCTCTATGCAGCTGCAGGATCCACCAGGCCCAGGTAATGATGAGGTTGTTTTTCCCAAGGAAGAATGCAGAAATCAGAAACAGAAAACAAACCCACAAAGGTGAATCCAGTAGCTGGATGTCCTGCAAATACTGGGAGGCTAAGAGAAGCAGCGGGGACATCTCAATGTGTGCCCAGTGCTGACTCAGTTCCAGACGACACGAGACCACCTGGTGCAGAGCAGGTGGCTCAGGGAAGAAGTGGGCAGGGGTGCTGACTCCAAGCACCTTACTGACACTGCTATTTGTTCTTTGATTTATTCCCTTATGGAGTCCTCGCTATCTGCCAGGCACTCCCCTAAGAGCTTTCCACACATGCTTTGTTGTAGCTGGTAGAAATCAGCCCTCAAGTTTCACAGGCTGCACATGGTTACAGTGACTTCCGGAAGGAGTCCAGAGAACAGGAGATTTTTAGCCTTTTTCTCAAAGGTCTAACCTAAACCAAGAGTCTGATCTCAATCCCTATTTCTCCAATTCCAGCATTTTGCTTTTCTCTCCGAATCCACTTCATTCTCTCCTTGCACAGACCTGAGATAAAGGTTAATATTTATTAAGCACTTCCAGTGAGCTCAGCATTTTATATCCATCATCTCATCTGATTCTCATAGCAACCCTAAAAGGGAAGACCTACTTCTAAGCCCTCTTTACATAAGAGAAAGCAGACAGTGGAGAGGCCACATGCAGGGCTGACTTACCTATGGGCTGAATGACAACTGGAGATCCAGCCAAGTGCCTCCACACTCCCTCCTTGTACCCACATTAAAGTGCCTCGCCAGAGAGCAGTTCCTGTATGGTGTCACTTTAACAGCTCCCCGTGGCAGGAACATACGTGGCTGACCCTTCAAGTGTTCTGAGAGGTGAAACTCACATAACAGGCGTTAACCATTTGAAGTGCACAGATCAGAGCATTTACATATTCACAAGGCTGTGCAACCGTGTTCATCATCCCAAAAGAAACACAGCACACACTAAGCAGTCAGTGCCCACACTCTCTTCCCCCAACCCCTGGCAGCCCTCCATTTGTTTTCTGTCTCTATGGCATGATTTACCTATTATGGATATTTCACATAAAATGGAATTACACAGTAAATGGCCTCTTGTGATTGGCCTCTCTCACCTACAGCCTGATGTTTTCAAGGTTTATCCACACTGAGGATTACATCTGTATTTCACTCCTTTTTATGGCTGAAAATATGGATGCATCAAATTTTGTACATCTACGCACTCAACGCTGGAAACTTGTGCTGCTTCTACTTTTTAGCTATTGTAAACAATGCTGCTGTGAACATTCATTTTATGAAGATTTGGGTACCTCTTTTCAATTCTTTTGAGTAGATAGTTAGGACAGAATTGCTGGGTCCTATGGAAATTCTACATTTAACTTTTTGAGGAACCATAGCCCTTTAAAGTATTTTGGAAATTTCAAATTCCATCAGGAAAAGTCAAAAGGAAACTGAAAGCAAAATACAAAACCACAATGAAATCAAAGTAGTTTAAAAAAAATTGTTTTTTAGTTTCACCCCATTTTTTAATATATTCAAACCTGGGCAGAAGGAACACAAACAGTACACTACTTTTTTAAAAGACCAAGAACACCACATAGAGAAAATTAAGACAAGCAATGGAATAATTAACAAGGGTTGCTATATCTCCAGGATACTTTCAACAACAAAATAGCACCTAACCAGGGATATACTAGGAGTTGTGTGGCTGATAGTGAGACTTTTCAACCAAAGAAAATGGTCAAGAGGACAAACACAGGTCAGGAACAAGGACAGCTTTCTGTGGTTACAGAAGACTGGATTCTTTTACCCTCTTCCTTTCTCTCTCTGTAGACATATAAGTCCATAAAGTCAAAAAATATCAGCAGTCTTTTAAAAACCATCTTGTGCCCCATGCCTTAAAAGAGTATTTCTTATTGGGTCTAAATCATCAGTAGTATTTAATAATGACTGGCTAGAATCTAAGTCTGAGACCAAATAGAGGGGAGAGAACCAACCCAAGAAACAGACATGCCCTTGCAATGCATCTGGTCTTTCAGTGGCAAGACAGCAGTGCAGAGGGAATATACCAAAAGAGGATGCACTGGTACCTTTAAATTAAGACAAAGAGAAAAAGCTCTCTGAAGAACACAGTAAGCTAACTAAATGACAAGACTCATCTGCTGAGAGGAGCAAAACACTGACAAGAGGGGCAGGTGAGCCAGCAGCACTCACTGGGCAGGTGTTCAATTAGGCAAGAAGTGGACTGAAAACAGCTCAATTCATTGTGCAAGCCCGTCCAGGAGAACAGGAAGATAAGCCTGAAACATCAATGGCAGGCCAGAGACTAACACCACACTTTTGGCAAAAGTAGGGGCTAAAAATGAAGCCTTTGCAAACTCTAAAATGACACTGAGATGGTCTGGTAAACTCTTTAAAGTTCAAGCTAAACTAAAAGCCAAAAAGGAAGCACGATGGCAGTTTGTTATGGATCACAGAAGCCCTCCTTCCTCCTGGGGGCGGGGGAGTGTTTCTGGTCAGCCTCAGAGGCAGGCAGCAGGGGCCGGAAGCATAAGGACAGATGGACACCATCTGAGAGCCAATAGGGAAGTGACAGGATGGCCTTATTTGCAACATCCCACAAGTGAGGCTCTGCCAGGCTGACTTGTCTCCAACCCAGCAGGCGTATGGACCTTTAGTGTGAACACACTTGGAAAAAAGATAAAATGTGAGTCATTTGGAAGAGCCAGGAAAAGGGGGAGATGTTGAGAATATAAAATCGAAGAAAAATGAGGGTTATCAGGATCAACATCTGGCAGAGTAGCTACTGGAAAAAGAGTTCCTCAATCCCACCGGCAGCATCCCATCCCTAGACCTGAAAGGAACAAGACTCTCAACATGGAGGACAGAATGCTCAAAAGAGACCACATCTGGAGCATCTGAGCAACTCCCTTGTTTCCAGGGATACTGACATTCACAGAGGCTCTGCAGCGTACCCAGAGCAAAAGTTAGCAATAGCAAAGTCAGGTCCAGATTCCTAATCTCGTGGAAGACCTTGCGCTGATACTGACAATGATAATGGTAAGAGCGTCTATTTATCAAGAGTTATTATGAGCAGATGATACATGGAGGGCTTTACTTATGTTACCCACTTTACTCCTCTCAAAAACCTATTAGGTAACTGTACTCTTTTAGCCCACTTTACAAATGGAACACAGAGAAGTTAAGGAGCTTGCCCAGAGCCACACAGCTTGTTAGAAGCACAAACAGAATAAGAACCTAAGTTTGGCTAAAAGTATGTGCTCTTAACTATTATACTTAACTGTCCCTAAACAAGGGAGGAGGACATATTTCCAACTAAACTATAAGCCAAAACCTTTCTATCATTAGGTAATTTTTAGTATCCAACACCATTCTCTCTCAAAATAACAAAAACAATCAGCACTTAAAGATAAAAAGAACAAAATTATCATAACTTTGGGGAGAAAGGTTTACAACTCTCCAGCCTGGACAACAGAATAAAAAGACCCAGACTTGAAAATCAGGGGCTAATGCCAAAACCCAGTCCTTTTGGAATTTTGTCCAGAGTCATGCACCTTCAACAAGTCAAATATCTAACTATTGACACATATTTTTAGTAATTAATTCTGAGTGCACAGTGGAGCTGCTAGGCCCAGAGTATGACTGCAGAAGTCAGCATTTTCCTGATCTTGGAGCTTCCAACACTGGGCTGCACATAGAACCCCCAGTTAAAGCACATACCTTGCTACTTTCAGTTTTAGGAAACTTGTTTTTTTTTTTTTTTTTTTATGAAATAAGTGCACCTGGCTCTCTCCAATGCCAGGGTCATGAGTCTCATTCTCCTGTCTATAGGATATGCTTTATTTTCTCAAAATTACAAACCCAGGACATTTCCTTGCACGCACACACCTGCACTGTCGCAACACCCACTTCCTTTCACTGCCACAACCAAACCGCAGGTTCCAGACACAAGTTCAGTACAAGATCATCAACAGGCATCACAGAACTGGAGTTGTACAAAGAGCCTCCTCCAGCTGGAACCCAGTATGAGTCATTTAATCTCTCTGAATGCTAATCATAAAACCAAGAGCAGCACGTCAGGTTTCCTGTTTGCTTATCTGATGTCAGACGCTGCACTAAAGACTTGTCTCAAGCTACCTCACCTAATGCTCATACTTCTGGGCTAGTGGCATTTTTATATCGTCATACAGAATTTAAACCCTGGATACTTGGATTTCACAGCCCAAGGTCTTAACTCTCACATGCTTAGTACTGGAGGGGAGTGAAAACTCCTCCTCTACCCTCTGAGGATTCAAGAGTTTGAGTCTATGAAGTAAGTTGAGTATGGACAGATTAACAGTAGAAAAGTTACGTACTGCACAGCCATCACATAAAAGCAGTGCAGCCTGTGGCAAGGTCTGTCTGGGCACGGAGTCAACCTCCAGTCCCCTCTCTGTGGGTCCCCTCTCCTGGGCTTGGAGTTTAATCTTCCCTGGTTTCGAGACTCAAGGGGAGGGGATTCGTAACATTAGAATTCCTTTTGGAGGATCTGTCTTTAGTAGATAAGGGAAGTTCAGAGAAAAGTCCCTCCCTGCATTTGCTATTCCACAAGTGCCACAAGTTTGAAGCATAAAAGCAACATATTTTAGAGTGGTATTTCCTAAACTCCAGTCTCCTTCTGCTTTCCTCATTCATAAAGCAAGAGCAAGATCACTCTCTCATTTCCTTGTAGAACAATGTTCTGCAAATTGTTCTTAACATGGTTCTGATTGTTCTTCCAGGCTGAAGGGGGAAAATAACCAATTCTCCTTGACAGGCCAACCAAGCAGCTGAATACTCGGCACTGGGACAGGGACAGAGGAAATGTTAAAGAAAGAGACAACAGGTCCCTGCCACCCTGGACTTCACAATCCTACCAGCACTGATCTCAACTATAACTTCTCTCTCTCGGATACTTGGGCCATGACATTCTATCCTGGCCTGGGACATGCACATGCATCCATGCATACAAAGTTTTACCATGTGTGAGGCACTGATTATGTTTTATTCTCTTCTATTTCTTTTATATTTAAACAAATGTACTGCCTGATATGTCCTCAAGGCAAATGTGCCAGTGTATCAGTTTAGCTAAGGGCCTGTGATGTGGGAACCAGAAGACCTGTGTTCAAATGCTAGCTCTCCTGCACAGATCTCAACCTATACAACGGACCATAATAACCACTCAAGCCTGCTGCTTATTCCAAAGCACTTACCTGATACCTGGTAACATGTTTCTGGATAGAAAGGCTGTGGACTTGGCACAAGTAAGGGAGACAAGTATGGCTATGTGGCAGCAGCAGACAGGACTGAGTACATCAGCATCTCTGATCCCAAGTCCTTCCCAGCGCCCTTGATGGTCAAAAGGCAATATTGCATAATAAACGATGCAGCTGAATGACAAGGTAAACTGCCTTCTTTCTGCCATGTTAAGTGATCCCAAATCCTTCACATCTTTCGTGTAGATGACAGCAGTGTTCCACAAGGAAGTATGATGCAAGATGCCTAAGATACAACAGGGACAGGCCGACTCCCTGCCACTGCAGAGCTTGCTGTTAAGCTGAGAAGTGCGTAGTAACCGAAGTCAACCACCCCAGGAGGTGTAACAGAAGTTTTGGGAGCCCAAGGAGAGAGCATCTCACCCTGCAGTCCTTAATCCTACTAGCTATCCTAGTAACAGGAGAAAACACAATTTGCAAATTTCTACCATTGCAAAAATATACAATTACCACCACCACCACCACACCAAGACTCAACCTCTGAAGAAAAGAATTATTGCCTGCAACCACAGCAATATTAGCATAAGCACATCTCCAGGCCTATCTCCCCCACGGACTGCAAGTTCCTCAACTCCCAAAGTTAAAAGTATTGCTCAAGATCACATAGCAAATAGACAAAAAATTGGAATCCCCAGTCATTAAACTCAGGCCACTTTCCTGGCTCCACTGGAACTCCCCCTTACCTAACTGAAACTGGCAAAAACTAAGGAGGAAAGGGGTTGGAGTGGGGGCTCAGCAGTTACTGCACTTGCCTGGCACGTGCAAGGATGCAGGTTCAATCCCACGTACACAATGAAGTATCAGAGCAACAAAAGTCAAATGAAAAACTAAATAAACTAAATAAAATTGATTCTTTCTTTCTCTCTCGCTCTCTAAAAAACAAAAATAAAAACCAAAAAAAAAACCTAAGGTGGGAAGAATGGAGAGCAGAAGAAAAAGACTTCTCGTTAGGTGTCTGAAAATGTAAGACTGAACCTACTTAAATGCTTGAGTGGGGTGGGGGGGTAATCTATGAGGCCAGAAGGCCTTTAAAAGTCAGCTCAAAGGAAAAAAAATAAAGTTGTTTTGATATAACCATATAAACAGCAAGCTGCGTGCACTGAAGGTGCAGATGTGTCCAATATACATGCACCATTAAAATACCTCTATTTCCAAAATGCTGTTTTGGAAATTCCTCATTTTTAAACCATAGGACTGGGCATTTCTGAAAGCCATGGGATTAATGTGGATTTCTGTACAGCAGCAACTCCTCCCAAGACCAAAAGGAATAGGAAATGCTCAGGAAGATTATAACTGAAGTAAAGGTTCTTTATTGCTTCATCTTCCCTCTTGCTTGCGGAGAAGGTCTGCAGGGGAAGTCAGCTGCCACTGCCCCTAAGGAGACAGGAGTTTCCCAGGCGTCAGCTTCTGTACTGACATCTGTGCTTTTTCCAAGTCATGCTGACCTTGAGCATTCCTGCCAGGAGTCTGTAAGTAGCTTGGGGGAAAGCTGTGGAGAACAAGAATATACACACAATCGCAAACTTGTGGAGCGAGAACGGAACATGGAAGAGGGGGAACGGCCAGATCAACACCATGCACACAGGAGGCAGCTAACTAATACCGTAACCACCCACATGGTCTCATGGGTCTCAGCACCTCGCTGCACCCACCCAGGGCAGTGACAGAGAGAAAAACAGTGAAATAGAAGAAAATCCAACCAAGAGTGAAAACTGAGAATTCTGTGGTCCAGTCACTCCAGAGTGACAGTCTAAAACATAACTCCAGGTCCACACAGAGGCTCCTTTCTGTAAGGATCAGGGTAGGGGGGGTATCTTGTATCCCCAACATCATAGCCAGTCTCTCCTGACAGAAAGGTCAAAAAAAGCCAAGGAGCCTCCCAGCCAGGACATCTTCTATTCCCAGAGCTATGGTGCAAAAGGCCAGACTCTGTCCTGAAGCACCCAGGTTCCAATCTTGGGCCCTGCTTCTTACACTCTGGGTCTCTGGGCAAATGACTGTACCACTTTGATTCTCAACTTTTTCCTCTGTAGGGAAAACAACACTCACTTTCTAGGGTTGTTGTGAAGATTACATGATATAATCTGCACAAAAGTTTCAGCACCAGTAAATCAACATCTAGGGGCTATTACTGACTTAGGGCAGAGACAAACGAATGCTGGGTAAAAACTAAACTCGATTCCTTGAAAGGAAATGGTTTCATGCTATTAGTGAGGGTCAACAATTTTAACAAAACTCAAGAAAGCAGAGTGGAAAAACTACACTTCCTACCCGGTTTAAAACTCTCAACCGCTCCCAGCCTGGAGGCCTAGAGAACGGGAGTGTCACCATGATTCCTCACACTTTATTCAATACACCCCCCAACAATCAGAGACCGCTTGTGGCTAACCTCCTGGGCAAACGAGGCCATCAGGATTTGATCCAGAAATTAAATGTCCACACAGCCAAGCCACAATCAGTTCAAAATAGATATCTGTGACCTACTTAGTCTTCAAGTACCATTCTCAAAGCCAAAACAAGTGGACAGGGAGATAGTCACTGACTTCAGCGGACCCCAGCCTTCCTGTCAGATGGATCATGCCCTGCAAGAGCAATGACTCAAAAATTGTCTCAGAGTAGCTCGACAGAAATCTGAAAACAGCTGATTCAAATCTTCGTTAAAAAGCAAAAAAAGTCAAAGGTAGTGCCAAAAGCTCACCTCTGACTACTCCCAACATGCACTTCCATCCGTGCAGACCAAGGGGTACCGCTCTCATGGTGGTGCCTTTTCAAGCTACCTATCCCTAATCCTCAAAACTGCACATCTTCCCTATGAACCGGGAGAGAGGGTTGTCTCTGACAGCTCTCCTTTATCATGATGTTTAACAGCATCTTGCATAAAATGGATCAAACAAGAATGAGTTCCTTCCACCCCCAGCATCAAAGTCGAGCTCCCGCCCATTCACACGCTTGGGTACTTAAGATTCAAGAAACGGGGAGACAGACTGGTATCCGCGTAAAGACAAAGCAGGCGACGAAGCCAGGGAAAGCACTGCATGCTTTCAACCACTGTGGAGCTACAAAATTATCTAAATCACAGTTCACTTTGGCAAGGGAAATGTGAGTCGCGGTGAGAGTGAATCCAAGGATTTTGGCTGGGACAAATTTTGGTAATATCTGGAGCTTTCAGTCCTGGACAGTGGACAGTGGACAATCTACCTCACCAGCCACACAGTGCCAGAAGCAGCAAGCTGATGGCAGAACAACCCGACGCTCTTCTCAGATCTCTCCGTTACATACTAAAAGCTCCCTTCACAAAAGCTTCCTTGAGTGCCTATCCTTTACCTGGCAGTCTCCCCGACGTGAGAACATTTAATCATCACCACCACTGCAGGAGGCAGGTAGAACAGGCACTTTTATCACCCACTTGGGCATGAGGAAACTGAGTCAAGCACTTCCACCACATGGCAAAATCAAAACTGAAGCACAGACCTACAACTCTAAGTTCAATGCGTGTTCTCCAATCACCCAGTACAGCACAACCAGACACTATCAGTCATGTATCTGAGCAGTGGCTCTCTCCCCACTGCAGGGCACCTTCCACAGACAGAATTCTAGCACACACCCTTCCCCAGCACAGCAGCCCCTGCTTCACAAAGCCAACAAAACCATCAACCTTGGTACCCATCAACAGGCAGTACCTGTCAGCCACATATCCTGCACTGCGCTGATCACCACCTCCCTGACATACAAAAACTCAACCCGTGGAAGTTTCAAGGGAGACACACACATCAGTGAATGGCTTTCTAAGCTCAGTGGCAAGCAGGGGAAGGACAAATTATGGATTCCAAGAGCCACAAACCAGAAACAACCCAGAAACCTGAGGCCCTCCTTCTGAGCGTCTGCCAGTCTTGTATTCAAATCCAGTCTCAGAACTTACTAGCTCTGTGGCCTTAGGCAAGCGTTATAGTTTGGACCTTGAATATCTTCTTAAGGCATGTGTGTTGAAGGCTTGGTCTGAGCCTGCAGCGTATTGGGAGGAAATTAGGTCATTGGGGGCATGCCTGCGTAGGCGGTGTTGGGACCACAGACCCTTCGTGTCTCTTTGCTTTCCATTGCTGTGAGGTGAGCAGCCACCTCCACCACTTCCTGCCACCATGATGCACTACCTCACCACAGGCTCAAAAGGCATGGGCTCAGTGGACCACGGACTGAAACCTCCAAAGCCATGAGCCAAAAAACTCTTCCCTCCTTTTAAGTTGATTTATCACAGGTATTTTGTCATAGTGACAGGAAGTACCTTGTTTTTCTAAGTCTCAGTTTCTTTGTCTGTAAAATAAGGAATTGAAAAAGTATCCCATAGCACATGTACTTAAGGCCACAGAAGTACAGAACTGTATATCTGAAAATGGTTAAAAGGTTAAGTTTTATATCATATATATTTTGCCAAAATAACAAAGATTAGGTTAATATTTGTATTTTTAAAAATAATCTCACTGGTTCATAAAGAGAATTAAAAAGACTGTAAAGGCACATTCTTATAGTGTATGACACACACTAAATTCCAATAAAAAGGTATTTGTTATTAATAATTTTGATCATTTTACTATAAATACATGCTCAATGTAGAAAAATGCCAAAAAATAGAAAGATAACAATTTCCTAAAATACTAAATCCAGAGACAACCAAATATCATTTTTACAGTATTTTTCCTAGGCATAGATATTTTTAACAAATTTAGACTCATATATATATATATATATATATATATATATATTCACAAATCTTATAATCAGGATCCATTCTTTTCTGTCTTTCTTGTAATTGCAAAAACAATGCTCATAACAACATCCAGAAATAAAGGGCCTTTATTCAAGGCAGGGATAAGAAGTTATGTGAAATTTGAGAGAAGAAGAAGGAGATCACATTGAGCAACTGCAGACACCAGCCTCCAAAGCTGGACTGGAGATTTAGCCAAATCCTCTGCACCTGCTCCTCTTTTCCCCATCAATATTTACCCAGAAAGAACTCTAGAGGTCTGGCCAAACAGGAAGAAGGCCATCAAGAAGTGCTGGAGCTGAAGGTCAGGAGTTTGTGTCAGTCTGGCTGAAACAAAGAGTTCAGGTTCCCTCTGTCTGGAACAGCCCTGCCCTCAAGGAGTTTCCACTGTGACCAGGGAGTCAGGGCAAAGGGCTTGCCTAGGTGAGAAGGATGCAAAGAAAGGAGTCACTCATTCCAATCTTTTGTCCACTTCCAGGTTAGAGATGAGACAACGGAGGCCCAGGGAGGCAAGCAGCTCCTCCAAGGCAGCAATGATGAGACCAGAATTTAACATTCCACCCTCAGTCTGCTGACCAGAAGCTAAACCTCAGCATGTAGCAAGCTGAGAGCCCAACAAAGATGTCTAGGCCTACATACAACGCAATCCTGCCCGTAAACAAGTACCTATGTACTAAGAGCTTGGGCACATCTATACAGACAAAAGCTACCCCCAGGAATAGGATGAAGAAGCTGTTTTGTGGGAACACCTGGAGCCTCATCTGGCCCCTGCTCTTAAGCAAGGCCTCTCTGCACTAACTGTAACACAAAACAAAGCCAGATCCCATACATCCTGAGGGATGTCACCAAGTCAGAACTTCCTGAGCAGCTATGGCAGAGAAAGACTGTGTGATTTAGATGCAGTTCCTCTACAGAAGCTCGTCTGACGTGTTAGGGGAAGCACCCCAAAAATAACTTCAGAAGGATTCACACTCTCACAGAATGCATTTGTAATGCTCACTTCTAGCTAGGAATAGCCTTCACAACTTTGGCTTTGTATGGATGTGTTTTGCTTAGGAGATAGGAGGGAGTGTCGACCCAAAGGCAACTAACTCCTTGAAATACTACAGAGGAGCAGCTGCTCTTGGCACTGGGCAATTCTATTTCCATCTCCGCTTATACATAATTATCTTCTGAAGCAATGTTCTCCAGAGGGGCCACAGTGACAGCACCACCCAATAACCTCTGAACACGGGCTGCTTCTGGCATTCAGTCCTTAAGAAGTGGAAAGGCAGAATCACCTTTGACCCAATTCTCAGGAGCCCTTAACACAGCTCCAGCCCCTTTCCTTTGGAGGCTCAAAGAGGAAATTCCACATCAACCAGATAAGGCAATTTCCTCTCAGCTCTGAGGCCAATGAATCTGAAGTTACAATTCCCTCAGCAATCAAAATGGACTCAGCCTCAGTCCCCAGGCCAGGTGTGCTAAGGGCAAGCCTCCACCCACCTGGGGTTCCTTCTTGTTACTGACTGTGAGCATGCAGGCTGAAGTATTTCTATGACAAGTAAGAACAAAATGTGAAGACTTCATAGGCCAGTTATAAAGTGGGTGGTAGAAAGGGGCCCAGGTCCGTGTAACACATTTCACTATCTCTCCCTCAGGTTCTTGTGGCCTCTCCTCCCTGCCCTGTATTTTAAAGCCCAAAAGGTGGCCAACTGACGGAGGAAGCTGATTCAATTCTTCGCAGCACGAAGAGTTCCTGGAAGCTGAACACACTGAGCTTGCATACTGAGCTCAGCATTTTCTAAATCTTGCAGAGCAAAGACCACCCAAACCGTAAGCACTGTGTTCACCATGCAGGCCCAGGGCTGGAGGGGTAAGAGCAGTGAGGCTCTGCAGCTCACAGCAGGGTGGCCATGCTTGAGATTCCAGGCAGCCCTCCACCCTGCAGCTTGTCTATCCTCTGTTCACATTCTTCTCATGTATGGTTTGTGTGTGTGAAGAAGGGTGGATGGATGCAAAGGCATCTAGAAGGAGCAAGAACAGATAGTAAGTGTGGTGGATTGAGGGTCAAGAGAGCATTAACGATATTTATAAACCTAGAAACAGTTGCTACGAACTGGTGTACACCCTCTATCTGCTTTCATTAGTACTTACAGCCACAAGTGTGGCTCTTATCCCACTATACAAGAAAAGCAAGGACTGTCTTGATTCACGATCCTCTCATATAACCCCAACTTCTGGGACCTTATGTCCTCATTACCTCCCCACAACACTGGCACACTGCACAGTCCCTATGCCATCTGGATGTACACACGCCTACCTCAGCTCTCTGCATTTGCTGTTCCTCTTCTTCCATACACCAGCTCCTCCTCCAGACTGAAGCTCAAACACTGCCTTCTCCACAGGACCTTCCCTGACCATCTTTTAGCCCCCCTACCTTCCCTCCACCCAGGCATCCCCCTGCTCTTCAGCAATCACACGCTCTCATACACTGCCTGGGGTGAAGTACCCCAAGACACCCACATCCACCTTGGATTTCAGAATGGGACCCTATTTGGAAATAGTGTCCGGTGAATTTTATGTTGAATACCCAGACATTTGGCCAAACATTATTCTGCTTGAGAGGGTGTTTCTGGAAGACTTGGATATTTGAATTGGTAGTCCTGAGTAAAGCAAATTGCTCTTCCTAATGTGGATGGCCCTCAACAATCATCTCAACAGAACCAATAGCTGGAAGAAGGAACTCCATCAATCGACTGCTTGAGCTGCCACACTGGTCTTTCTCTGCCTTTGGATTTGAACTGAAAAACCAGGTCTCAAGTCTGACAGATTTCAGACTAGAACTTACACCATCGCATCTCCTGATTCTTTCTTGGACTTGGATTGGAACTTATACCAGTAGCTCTGCTGAGTCTCCAGCCTGCTAACTGCAGCTCTTGTTACTTCTCAGCTACCATAACCACGCTGAGTCAACACCTTCTAGTTAATCTCTCTGTATATTTGTATACATCAATTGGTTCTACTTCTCCAAAAAAAAGAACCCAAACAACAGGGTGGTACTGTTACACTGATCTGTTAGTTCTATCTCTGGAAAACTGTAATACAGATGTGGAGGAACCCCATGCAAAACCTTGTAAAGGCAGAGACAGAAATTAGAGCTGCTGCCACAAACCAGGACACCAAGAGTGCCAGTAACCACAGAAGCCAGGAGAGAAGCATGGAACAGATTTCCTTCAGTGCCTCCAGAACTGTGGTAGAATAAATTTGTTGCTAAAGCCATTGTTTCTGGTACTTTATGAAAACAGCTGTAGGAAACTAATACACATGTAATCTAATATACCATGTATCGTAATCAGTGTCCATCACCCTCACCAGAATGTAAGCTCCACAAGAATGGGAATTTGGCTTCTTTCCTTCAGTGCAAAATTCCCAGCACCATGAATAGCAACTGGCACTTGGTAGACACTTAGGAAATAATGCCTGAATGAATTCTGAATGAATAAAGACAGCTTAGAGGGAGGCAGGGGTGTAACACTCAACCCGCAGAGGGCAAAAGAGAGAGGCTAATATCTAACTTCAATCAGAGAAGAGCCAGGCCAAGTGTTCTTTCACTTGATACTTAATGCTGAACTCTGACCAGGTACTGAGCACGTACAGATTGTGTGGTGGAACGGATCCAGGTGTGAGCAAGGTAACTAAAGCAAGGTATCTCATCTTTGGGGACTTGGTGTCCTCATCTGTCAAGTGCAGTGAGGATTAAAGTCTGAGTCAAGTCTACCTGCTCTATGAGGGGTAGCAAGGTTTGTTTTAACTCCTGCTGCTTCTGAGAACCCTCTGAGCCAAGGTGACATCTCCATTCTGCTGACTGCCATTGACGCACACTGCAGCACTTACCACACACTACACTGGAATCTCTCTCACACCAGAGGACATTATTATTCCATCTACCTGGTTAATTTTCACACATATTATCCAGATTTGTGTCACAAGCCTCCCTATTCACAGGTCAGGCTGTCCACTCAGGTCCTGTCACAGCCTCACTGGGTAGGTGCTCTATTCCCCCCAGGTCCATAGACCACAAGTTCAGCCCATGCTTGGCTCCCAAGAGCAAGGTTTCCTTTTCCTTATCTTGTCCCCCAAACCCTTAAGTACAGCCTTCTCCGCATTCAACCTGCAAACCTCTGACAGCTGGTTTGGGTAAACCATCAGCAAACAAATTAGGGCTTCAAATAAATTTGCCTTCATACACAAACAGGCATGTACATGTAGAGCAGGACAAAAACACAGGTGACAAGGGGAATGAAACCAGCATGAAGAGTGACACAAGACACGCACTGTTAGGCACATAAGAACATGAGCTTGGAGGCAGGCAGGCCGAGTTGGAATCTCAGAGCTGCCTCACCCTGGACAATCATCCACTTACCTCTCTGCACTTCAGTGACCTCATTTCAAAAGGGCCTCAGGAGAAGCAAAAGGCACAACTAATACTCTACAGTTCTCCTTTGTCACGTCTAATGGCTAATGTGTAGCAGCATGGAGAAGGAAAAGAGTTGCAACTCCCCAGAGCCCCAGACGTGGACCCAATTCTACTCTTGTGGAATTCCGCTTGTGGCAGGCCTCTGGCCTTCTAGGGTCTCACTCAGCTGCCTCAAAACAAACGGAGGACATCCTACTAGCATCCCCCAGCATTCGGTCCACCTAAAAACAGTGAGAAGGCCTTTGCTTTGGGGGCCTTGTTGTGCAGTGAGGTTCACAGTAGGAGTGGTATAAAAGGGAACAATAAAACTTACTCTCCTGCCCCACACCAGAGGTTCCCTATTAAACCTCCCACCTTTACCCCTTCATTCTCCCAACTCCAACCTCATCTGTCTCCAGGTGGCTAGTAATCTCCTGACCTCCTCTCCTCAGTGTTACCTTGACTATGCCCATTTTTTACTCTTAGCAAATATAACATGTAGTCATCCATTTAAAACATTTATGATCCAGGTACAGTGGCTCATGCCTGTAATTCCAGCTACCTGAGAGGCTGACACAGGAGGATCACAAGTTTGAAGCCAATCTGGGCAACTTAGTGAGACCCTGTATCAAAATGAAAATTTTTTAAAAAAATTTGGGGATGTAGCTTACTGTTAAAGCACCCCCTAGTTCAATCTCCAGTACCACAAAAAAAAAAATCATTAAGGATAGGAACACAAATAAGAGTAATTACTTAAAAATATTGAGTACTACTAGGTAATAGGCTAAGAGCTTTATAAACATTACTTTTATTTATTTTTTATTAGTGCATCATAGTTTTACATAATAATGGGATAAGTTGTCACATATTCCTAGAAGCACACAAATCAACAATACGATTTGTTCAGTATCCCCCACCCCACACTCTCTACCTCCCTCCTCCTGTACCCTGATCCCTTGCATTTCTTCTGGGTCCTATATTACAAAGATTACTCTTAATCCTCAGAACCACGCTGTGAGGTAGGCCCTAATAGTATTCCTGAATTCCAGATGAGGAGACTAAAGCCCACAGAGATAAAATAACTTTGCTCAAGTCCCATCACCATATGGGGCAGTTGGGAGCCAAGTTCCAACATGGTTCTACTCTGGAGTCTTTTCCAGAGTAGAATGTGGTGGCCTCCACCACATTCCTCCCTGGTCACTACTCATTGACAGATGAATGACACTGTTGTTCAGTAAGCCAAAACTTCCCAAAATCCACTGGACAACTTGGCCTACAGCGAGGGCCCGGGGATGGACCCATCTGTGCAGGCTTCCACATGTTTCCTCTTTGGGCCACTGGTCAGGTCCCAAATGCCCTCTGAGAAACCACCACTTCTCCCCCAAAGCAGCCAATATGGGTCTAGAAGGAAAGACCTGCTCCACAAGGAATCTCACCTCACCACATCCTCGGAGGCTTTCCCAGAAGAAACAGCATCTGGTTTTCCAGCACAAACTCCCCCAGTTCAGGCTCCATCTCAAATCCCTACCTCAGCAGAACAGGACAGACTGGTCTCAACTGATATTTAAACATCTCCCACAGGAGTGGGGAACCAAAATTAAATTGTGCTACTATCACACCTAACCTCTGGGAGAAGGGCAAAGACTGTGTGACCAGCAGTGCTTGTTTCCAGGTGCCATGCTGCTGAGCAGAGTCATGGTCCTGGTGAGCTCAGTTCCACAATTACTAAAAATCAGTCCACTGAGGTCTAAGATCTCTCCACCAAGCTCAAGAGGCTGAACAAAGAGTGCCCCAACTTTATCAATGATCACTGACACGCCAACTGAACAGAATTATTTATCTCACCCAATGTAAAGGCAGCCAACGGGGAAACAGGTAAGCTCATATAGTCTTGGTAGTTTAAACCAGTATAGCCCTGGAGAACACAGCAGAGATATTGCTGCTACATTTTACATGAACTCTACTCCTAGAGAAACACAGGCATACTGATATGAGTGTATGAAGATATACTAGCCAAACTAACAAGTTAGATTATATGTCCATCAATAGAAACCAGTTTATTATGACATACGTATGTGTTACAAATAAAAGACAAAATAGAGAACAGAGAAGAGTAATATGACTGAAAGATCTCCAAGATATAGATTATGTGAAAAAAAGTAGTGGAAAAACATATGTGACCAGATTTAGGCTTTTACAAGAGCATATCACATGCATGTGGGTCTACACAGGCTGACACTTTTAGGATATGCATGCAACTGCTGAAGCTGTTACCCCTGAGAACCTGGTAGGGAGGTAGTGCATGGGGGATGCAGGCAGGGTGAAGGGGGCTTGACATGTTTTCTGTGTACTTCTGCACTAAGTGGCTGAGAAGGTGGGGTGCAGAAACAGAATATACCAGGTACGGTGTACACAATTTAAGAGAAAAGCAACTGAGTCAATTATAAACACCACCACCAAAACAGTTTTCATGCTGACATGAAACTGCAGCACCAACCTAAACAAGTTTCCAAGCCACACTCCAGGGTTAACTCAAGGCTCACATAGTTCAGTTTCTCTGCCACTAATGGCAGACTGGATGGACATCAACAGGAAGGAGGGGAAAGACAGGATGCAAGGAAAACTTTGGCAAAAACTCTGTAAAAGATGCAGGCCTCTCCTACCCTGAACCTCTCACACCCCAAACTCACCAGTTCTGGGGCCTTCCTCCCTCTCACCCACACAGGATGAGGAAAGCGCCAAAACCAGGTTTGAAGAGAATTCTCTTTCTCCACAGCAGAGAATATGCCTCCCACTGCAGCCAACAGAACTGCTCCAAGGCAAAGCCAAAGAAAAGGCCTGGCCAAACTCCACCTTTGCAACAAAGGCGCCGTGTGCCAGGCTCCTAGGATGGAAGGAAGAGCCAAGACTGGCAGCCCCCAAGCCCACTCATCTGAGTCCTTCCACTTCGGCAAGCAGCCCAGGAATCTTTTCATACTCACTACTGAAATCCAAACTGCACCAGTATACAAATCAGATGGTTCTGCCAACAAAACAGCAACAACATGGAAACAAAGAAAGATAAATCAATGGTATCCTGTCTAAACATATATTTATTCTTTCTGCTTGCCAGGGCAGTGGCAATGCTGTAGATTTGAACATTTGATAATCTCTTTTGGGCTTCCCGTAGTAATTAAAACAAACACATACCTCCAACACACACACATACACAATTAAGCATAAAAGAAAAACAGCAAAGAGGTTTTGCTTAAGACCTAATATTCAAGAGACAGGCATGACAGCTAATATCCACAGGCTAGAACACTCTTCTTCCATTAAAACACATGTCCTGTCTGGCGTTTCTAACACACCAAACTCAATGAATGCCTTAATAGCCCACAGTGAGTGGGCTAGGTGACCTTAGAAGAGAGGTCGTTTTTTCCAAGGACAAGAATAAGTAAGCAGAAAGTGGGAGAGTGGTCTGTGCAGTGACTCACCCACAGAGACAGGCTATGACAGAGAATGCTGGGGAGCAGTGAGGTCCAACACAGATAGCTCAGCTGCCTCCTCACAAAGAACACAGCCCTGATAAAGCCAGAACCTAATGAACTGATCTCTGGCGAGACCAGAGCCAGAACAAACTACCTGAAGGACAGGGGTATTATGCAATCAGGAAAAATGAATCCCAAAAGCCCATATACTATTGTGTCTGGCACTGACTGTAGGAGAGAGCACGAAAACAACAAATTCCTGACATAGTGACAGGAATGAGAATACCAGCCAATCATCTCCCTAGGCTCTGGTCTCCACATAAAGACTTCAGCCTTTGGGAGAGGATGGCCTCAACTCCTCCTCCAGGGCTGCCACTCACCACTGTGAACTCACCCACCATCATTCATTTCCCCGTCAACCCCCTCTAGAGCAGGACAGCTCTTAGCAATAGCCAGAACTAAGAACTAACCACAGTGATGAGTCCCGTGGGCCACCACGCCCAGGGGGTGCAGACCATGCACTAGAGAGTCTTCTTTCTTTGGTAGCTTCTTATCTTGGGCACTTTTCACTTGAAACATGAATCCTCAAACCAGCAACTTCCTTAAATGGGGTACCAAAAGCCTAAATTTCACCCTCTGAGATGCTTCTGGAATGGCAGCAACAATAAGGCCATGGATTAGACACAGAGAGGGCAAGGTCCTTTCAGGATGGACTCAGACACCTGTCTCTAGCTGTTAGCAAGGAGAGATTTTAGTTGCTACAGATATTGTTTTCAGTATATTAGGAATTAGGAGCTCCAACACCCAGCCCTGGGGGCTCAGAACTGCATCTGGAAAGGTGAGACAAGGAGAGGCTCAGATTTGATTCCTCCCTCTCTCAACCCCAATATCCAAAGGGACTGAGCTCTTCTGATTCCAACATGTCTCATGTCTCCTATGCTCCATCACCATGGGCCAGCTCTTCTCTTTTACATCCAATACCTTGTGGTCTCTTGAGCTGGTAACTTTAAAGCACTCCCCTCTCTACTCCTAATTTCTGCTTGCTCTACCTCACACTCCACACAGCCACTGAGCAATCTTTCCAAAATACAAAACTGACCTTCTCTCCCTTAACAAAGCTCCCAACCTACAGGACAGAAGGTCTAACCTGGGTAGAGCAAAGCCCCTGCTAGCCTTTTCCAGCACTGATAGAAGCACAGGCTATGGTATCCCACAGATCACAGCCAATTCTAAGATTAACCACTTTTCTGGACAAATGTGTTTCTGTCCCATTTGTACATCTGTGCATAGGGAATAACACAAGCACCCTCTCAGAGCTGCTGTAAGGATTAAGTCCAAGTTGTAAACAGCCCGGCACCCTAAGAATGATCAATTCTAGCAGTCCCCAGCTGGCTCAGAGTGTGCACTGCTTCCCCACCGTGCTGTACAACCTCTTCTTAATGAATGAACAAGAATTAACCTAGGGAAAAAAAGGCACGTGCACACTCCAAAAATATAAAAACAAGGCTATCAAAATGTGAACAAAACCAAAATTAACTCATTATCAAAACAATGTGAGAGGAGGAAAAGAATGAAAAAAGAAAGAAAACATCACTTTGGTGAGAAAATCACTTTAAAATATGCTTTGGACTTCATTTTCTCAAAAGATTCAGGGAGATAACATTTCAAAGGCTCACAAATGAGACTTCCATTTTTTAAAGACTATTTCTTAATTAATATTTTCAGAGAACTAAGAAGTACTTTTAAAGACTGACTGAATCTTAATAAAATTCTCAGAGAAATTCTGGCATCAGTCACAACAAACACCCTCGTGGAATTTAATTTCCTCTTCAGCACACAACTTACTATGGAAACTCATTTATGATGCCACCACAACCAGTCAAAATCTGCCTGCAGCACAAAATCTTCAAAGTCCCACAGAGAATCTTACTCAAGACTAGGTGGAAATTGGCCTCATTTTTGGTCAAATCCTACATCCAACAGAAATTTCCCCCGTGCTGAACTTTTCAGCTTCTACCATCAGCCACAGTCAATTCCTCTATCTCCTTCCTGCCCCAACTCCTACCTTACACTACAACTCTTCCAATGCTTCCCTCCAACCAATCCCTACTCCAAAATTCATTATATTTTCTCTGTCCAAAAACTGAATAAAAAAGGAGAGAGGTTCAAAAAATGAGCAAAATGAAACTAAATTCATCGTCTACTTCCTATCAAATATGTATTCATTCTGGCTTCTGGTTTCATTCAATTCCTTCCTTTTTGACAAAATGATCGCAGGTCCTGGAATATATTTACTGTGTACATGGTGGCGGGGCAGAAGCTGGAAGAATTATTTATAAGGACAAAAATGTACTTTAAAAGCCTTTTTCCCCCTGAGGACAATTCCTACTGGAAAACTTGATCAAACCCATTATCTGGAGTGCCTGTGAGCAAGAGAGACAAAAAAGTGGCCAGCATTTATGGGAGCACCCAGTGCAGTTCACACATATATCTCACATAATATAAAGCACATGGCATTACCCTGATTTATGTATGAAGAAACCAGGCTTGAGAGAGGTCAAGGTGATGGGCTCAGGATTTACATCTAGACCCACCAGATTCCCCAGACTCCTGAATTTACCTTCACCACTTCCCACTCTGCTTTCTGTGTCCACCATTAATTACTACAAAATGCCCTGCATTAGAGAGTACTTCACAGTTTACATGTTTCTTTTCTCACACACATACCATTTCATTTAATTATCCCAAACCTGTAGGAAAGCCAAGAATTCCTTTTCCACCAGAACAAAAGTCTGCTTGGATTCAAAGATCTTCAGTTTCTTGTACAAATCTGGTGCAGCACAGTGCTGTGCCCTCACCTGGCTTTGTCTTCTTACCTATAAACTGATGCTCATTCTCACCTCACAGCCTGATAAATGGTGGGGTTCAAATGGTAACTATTATTACCAACATGATTCTTATCAGTTGAAGTAATTTATACATTTACAGTATAGATATTTTAAAGACCCAACCTAATTAGTCAAGTCTTGGAAAAGATATAATTTCATTTTATTA
The DNA here is from genome assembly GCA_004027875.1 of Aplodontia rufa. Classification (NCBI taxonomy): domain Eukaryota; kingdom Metazoa; phylum Chordata; class Mammalia; order Rodentia; family Aplodontiidae; genus Aplodontia; species Aplodontia rufa. The sequence goes on from PVKS010002243.1 coordinate 109,125, forward strand.
CTACCTCAAGCTCAGGGATAACTGCTAAATACAGTTTTTCCAAGAAAAAACAAAAAAGGATTACTGAAAATGTTGTGGTTGCCAGGTTCAGTGGTGGATGCCTGTAAACCCAGCAACTCAGGAGACTGAGGCAGGAGGATCACAAACACAAGCCAGCCCAACTTCAGCAATGCGCTAAGCAATTGAGCAAGACCCTGTCTCAAAATATAAGAGGGTTGGGGATATAGCTCTGTGGCAAAAAAGTGTCCTTGGGTTCAATCCCCAGAATTCCCCCCAAAAAATAATTTAGTCAAACACAATATGGATTTGGAAAGCTAATAACAGAAAAGAACAGGAGAGGAGCATTGCTGAAATACCGAAAGATCCTCACCTTCCAACACCATGACTTGATCGTTAATGTGCTGTTTAACTGCAGTCATTTTAATTGTGATACCTTTAGCATCCAAAGCATTTCCTATGAGAGGTTGCCCAGGGGATGTGGGGAACAGTGGCGGAGTGGAGAGGATACACGTTGTTGGTTCAAGCCATTTTTAATGTGCTGCAACTAATGCACTGCTTGTCTATTTATTTACTTCACTCACTTAAAAAAAAAAAAAACCAGGTTAATTCAGAAATGCCAGATGCAGTGGGAATCAGCTCACCACTTCTCAAGCCAGAATGGAAAAGACACGTTAAGTGTGGCAATACAAGAATCCCAGCATCAGTCAGACAGAAGGAAACCTGTATTACTATGGGAATGAGAGCTTCTGGGGATGTTTTTGGCCTGCCAAGACCAATCCAACTCAGCAGCTACACCAGGCTTGAAGGTTAAAAAAAATAATAAACTTCAGGTCCACAGGTGATATATGTGATATTTTAACTATAATAAAAACAGTCAAGTACACCAACTGCTTGCATGAGAACAGTATTCACATTGTAAATCTAATGCCAATTATTTTTTGTTTTGTTTTTTGAATCTTGCTTCTTATGTTTTCTTTTAAATGTATTTTAATTTCCTTCTAATTTCCTTGTAAAAACAGGCTGAGGGTTTGTGTGGCTGCTCTAGTCTCACAAGCAAAAGGACTTCAGTCTCTATCAGATTATCCAGCTCTCTTTTAATAACCCACTTCACTGATAAAACTAAGGTCCAAGAAGGGCAAGTGGGGCATCCAAGGTCATACTGCTTGGAAATGTATGCAAGCTAGAACAAGGGCTCAAGAGGCCCACAGTCTGGTTATCCAGATGCACCACCGCTGCAAATGAGCTGGTATACAGGTGTCTTGAATACAAAGTTTATTTGGGAGAGGGGAAAAATTCAACATGAGTCATCTCACCTGTTAAGGCCCACCATACAGCTTGTTCTAATAAGGCATCCAGCCTCTCCAGAACCACCTGTTTCTCAAATAATCAGCCTCAACTAGAGAATAAAGACCATGTCTTCTGCCCACACGCCTGTGAGATGTGTCCTGAGCTTTGGCAGCTGCTTAGCCCAACCTTGTAATCTCTTAAAGAGTAAGGGGGCCTGGAGGTGGGCAGTAACTGGACAGAGAATGGAGTGGGTCTATGCAAAGAGATGGGACTTTTTTTCAGATAGTTATGATTTCATGCAGCCCAATCCTACTCACCTTGGAACAGCCCTAAGTATATCATCCACTCAGCTATCCCTCCTCAACTTCCCCAGGGCAAAAGCACTGTGCAGTCTCAGAGGTGAAGCTGGCAGATAGGAAAGGGCAACACTTGACCCCAGTGGCAGAGGAAGCTAAGCTCAGCTCCTTCCCGGTCCACCCCTTACAGGAACTCCAGGTCTTCACACTCGTCAGCTCCCCAACTCTGGGTCTGACGCCTCCCTCCGAGTCTTCCCCGGACCGATGCAGGGAGGAGGTTAAAGCCCGGTAGGCGCTGCCGGCTCGCTGCAGGTTCGCCGGTCCCGGGGATCGCCCTGTTCCGGGGCCTCTGTCCGCCTTCCAGACCAGCAGGGCCCCCCGCCGGACACCTGCCGCAATCCCTCCCCACGCACGCAGGGGCCCCGGGTCTCCCGCCTTCCCGTAAGGGGGCCCTCCGACCGCTTCGCACCCGCACTTCCCGCCCGGCCCACGCGGGCTCGTGGTCCGCCCCAACTTTTCCGGCCCCAGCCCGAAACAGCAGGAATGCGGCGTCCGGAGCCGCGCTGGGCGCCAGAGCACGCGTCCCCGGCCGCCGCCCGCCCCGCCGGCGCGAGTTGCGCTCGGGACCCGCTTGGCGCCCGGGCCTCGGTCGGCAGCCCGCCGCGGAGGCGGAGCTGGCGTGGCGGGAACTGCGCTGTCCGGGCGCCGCACCCCGCCGGGCTCCGGGTGCCCCGCGCCGCCCACCCTGCCGCCGCCTTCCCCGCGGCGCCCCCTGCCCACCTGCCGCGGGCGCCGCCACCTCCGCCGCCACTGCCGGGAATACGTGGCAGTGGCCGCCGCTCAAGCTCCTCGCCTCGCCTCTCCTCTCGGCGCCCGCGCGGGCGGCTCCGGCGCGCCGGACCGCAGCGCCAGGCGCCCTCTGCCGCTGGGAAGCCGAATCCTCCCGCCCTAACCCTAACGCTCGCCCGCGCCGCCTGGGCCTCGGCCCCGCTCGCCCAGCTGCCCCCAGCGCTGAATGCAGAGCGGGGTCCTGAGAGCCGGGAGAACTGACCCTCGAGCGGACCGGCTCGCCGCTGCCTCCCGGGAGCCTGCCCTGACAACCCCAGCCGGCTCGGCGACCTTCCTCCCGCTCCCGCACACCTGGTGCAGAAGTCACCACCCCCTCCCCCCGCAGACGCATTTTCTGCTGCTTTGGAAGCTCCCCCACTAGTAGCAAAATCGCGGAGGAGGGTGGTGAAGGGGGCAGCACCGCGTGCAGCGTGCGCACAGCTCTCTCCCAAGGCTGTCAGCGCCCTGCCTGGAATACAAAAGTGCGCAATAAATACTTGTGGAGGAAGCGAAGAAGTAGAGATTTTTACCGCTCTCTACCCAGCTAGGCTTTTATGCTACCAGCGGTCAGAGATCCTGGCCTAGAGTTATTTTTTGTGCATTACACGTGCACACGTGTACTCAGTTTAGCACAAATAAATGCGACTCACAGTTCCCCACCTCAGACCAGCACCAATGCTGCACAATGCCCAGAGCCTAAATGTTTTTCAGGTTTTAAATCAACCACTTAGGAGCTGGGCGGTTTCAGGAAAGCTAATCTCCCTGGGCCACAATTACCTCATCTACAGATTAAGAATAAAAAACCTACTTTACAAGGTTATTGTGAGAATTAATTGAGATCATTCATTGTAAAAAGATGTACACAGCCCTCTGATGAAAAGGAGGGTTGTTTGTATTATTACTGATCTAGCAGTGATAAATATATATGCATATATGTGTATATACACATACATGTATATAAAACATAATGGCTGTCTTTTCACCTGAGGACAACCTTAAAACCTTTTTATGGTGGTATCGTCACCTACACAACAATAGCAGCCTTGGGAGCAAGGCCACCCCTGTCCCTCCTCCCCTACACCCTGAGGAACAGGTCTTGATGTTTTTAAGAGCTGCAGAACAGTGTCTTCTGCAGATTTCCACTGAGAAGTCTGTAGTCAATCTCTTAATCAACAAGTGCTTATTTTGTTGATGTCAAAAGTAGTGAATAAATTAAGGCCCCTGCTGTGTACTGCCTCTTCCTGATTTCTTCCTGTCCCTCAAACATTCTCTCAAACACACTTTTACAAGAAGTCTTCCTGGTCAATGAATCAGTGCAGTGATAGTCCTAAGAGGAGCCCTGGCTGGAGTCCCAATCCATCCATTCTGTGCTTTCTACACCTCAGTCCCATCAACTGTAACAGTGGGAAAAAAGAAATGATCCAGGGAAAAATGGGACCTGTGATGGAAACCCTAGAACAGACCAATGTTGAATAAAGGCAATTATGGATTAGTTTATTTAGCACTTATTTAAGGAGTATCTACTGTTGTGGTGGAAAAAATTGAGGGAAATAATCATGAGTGAGGTAAAGTTCTTGCCCTCAGAGGAGTTTGAGCTGTAGTGCATGAGATGGGCATGCATTTAAATGTACTCCATACTGGATAAAAAAAAATGGGTGTGCCTAATATGAAATTAGTAAGCCTCAAAGTCCAAATTGAGGTCCTGATATCACAGTGTGGATTGCTTTAATCAGTTATCATTGTAATGCTTTTTTTCCTCTAAATATTATGTGCAAAACTTCCCAAGGCTACTGCTAAAAATTAATAAATAATTTTGAAGCAAGCAGAACCATTGATGGAGGACTCAGTCCCTTAATAAGCTGACTCCAAATGTTCCCTTATACTAGTTATAGCCTATATATTGTCTTTGCCAAAGTGTCATAATTTATAAATTAAAGTTGCATATCTTACAATGCAAGTCTAAGAGGGAAGGTTAACACATTGTTACAATAATGACTTCTAAGAAAGCACACTTGACCAATGTGCCTTTGTGTGTTTTCTGTCCTTGACCTTGTGACTTGCTTTGGCCACTGATACATGCAGATATGACATTTGATGAGCTGACCACTTGTATCTTGCTCCTTGCTCTCCTGGAATGCTACCCTGAGACTACAGTGAAGAAACCTGGTCCAACCTTCTTAACAATGAAAGACCCCAAAGAGAGAAAGTCTTGCTATCATGGCTATGCAACCTTTCAGATAAATTCATCCACATGTGAGCCTAAGCAAAGTCAGCCAAAAATAACCCAGCCTACCCGGAATTAAAGAAAAAATCAATTGTTGTTTTAAGTCACTAAGCATTGGAGTGGTTTGTTATACAACAACAGATAACCAATGCACACATCACTCACAGGCATTTCTACAGTTACAATGTCTTGGTGAAATTCATCTAAGAATCAGTATTCTTGCTAGTGTTTTTCTTTCATGAAGCATTCCATTGAAGTCACTGTGTCTAAGCTTAGCAAAGTATCACATTTTATGTAAATGTACTCACCCCCCCCCACTTCTATTCTTCATTGAATTGGATACTGAACCTAGCACTGTTTAAAATCCTTTTTCAGTTATCATGACAATGGGGTGGCAAAATTAGCTTGTAAGCTACCAGAAGCTTTAAACATAACTGCTTGGAATGCCAATAGTAGATATCATAGAAGCTGGTGAGTTTATCTCTCCCGCTTCATTGTAAGTTCCTGTTGACAATTAAGATTATTGACAAGATTTCATCATAGATCACACAATATCAGAGAAGGAATGGAAGAAAGAGATCATCAAGCTCCCACCTCATTTTATGTATGAGAAAACTGGAGCAAAGAGAGGTAAGAGCCTTGCAAATTCCCAGGGTTCTGGAACTGGTTCAGACCAGAACTCGGATGACCAATACAAAGGTTTTTATATCATTGAACTATTCTGTTTTCCTTTTTGACATTCATTGGTTTTAAAATATTCTTCCCATACCCAAAATATATCTACAACATTCCTTTGCATTTAGGATAAAATCCAAACTCTTAATATGACGTCCCGGCTCAGTGAATTCTGGTACAGTTTGCTTTCATAGAAGAATTAGTTCCGCTCTTCCCCTTAGCACACTCTGCCCTACTGTCTTTCTTTCTATTCTTCCAGAAAGCTCTTCTCCACTTCAGTTCCTTTGCACAAGCTTTTCTCTACTGACAGGTTTTCCCCAACCTCTTCACTTTGCTAAATCCTGGTTATGAGAACCCACTAGAGTTCTGTGATTGCAAGCAATGGAAAGTAATTCAGGAGATAGTATAAACAAACAAGAAAATACTGGTAGACAGGTAGCTCACAACATCTTCAGCCAAGTTTAAGAAAATCAAGAATCAGGGTGGCTCAGAATCTAAAGAGAACAAATACCTGTCAAGGCTCAGCTACGGAAATAAGCTTCTCCAGTTTTCTCCTATTTTTGCAGCCCTCTGCTGCCAATTTCAAGTCCTACAAGGAAATCATCCTGACCTAACTCTGTCACAAGCCCTCCCTCAGCCAGAGAGAATGGGACACCTTGAATGAAAACCCTCAAAGATGATTGTCAGGCCAAAGGAAAGTTGATCAAAGAAGACAAAAGCCATAAATGTCCATTTAAGGCCTTGCCTTCAATGTCACCTTCTCTCAGGGAAGCTTTTCTGAACCATTCCATCTGTCACACTCATTGTTTCACTATTCTCATCACATTTTCTAATTACATACTACATGTTGTTTATCTCTCTCATATTCTCCCTCCCTAAGAGAAGGGACTGTGCTTGTCCACTCCATCCTCACCACTTAGTACAGAGCCTGGTGTATAACAGACTCCCGGTGAATATTTACTGAATGAAAAAAACAGACAGACAGGTGAGCAAATGAATGTATAATACAGACCTTATGCAACTCTGTCTTAGACCATGTGACATTAACTTTGTAAGAATGAATGAGAAAAAAATAAGGAGAATATGGTGATTATAGGTGGTGGATTTTCTCTGCTGGGCCCCTGTATGGTGTTGAAGAGAGGACAAGGACCAACATCAGGATGAAGGAAGAAAGACTATACTGTGCGTCAGAGTGAGCCATGTTATGCTGGGCTGTGCTGTTCTTGAGGGACAAGTTACATAAATGGTTAAGTAAGAGTTAAGGGGACCTATAACAGTGAAGTCTGCGTGCCTCAGAACATTTGCAGCAGTAGGAGCCCTCGAAACCAAAATGGGTTTCACACCTAACTATGACTGCCAGGAGCTGAGGTCCACAGTACATAAAAACCTACTCCCTCAGCCTCCGTTTATGCTTGGTGGGCTGTTCTCTACAGCAGAAGTCCCAGGCTCATCAGCTGATGGCTGCAGGTCCTTGGAGAGGTCTTTACCGCTTGGGTGAAATGAGAGTAATAAGAGCAATAAAGCTAAATGTGTTCACTTTTGGTATCATTAAGTGTTATATCTGAGATAGCCTGTGTATTGGGCTTTTTGCTTTGGTCTTTTTTTTTCCCGACAAAATCAAAATTTGACGATCTCAATTTTCCCTAGGTTGGGGGTTGGAGTTTTGTTTTGCTTTTTAATGTTTCTGGTCCATGAAACCTGAAAGTTTGGAAATTACTACTTTACCACTTCCGAGACCTGGGTAAGCCCTACAAGGGCTTCAGGTCCAGCGGGAAGTCAATTTGTGAAGCAGTAACATCAGAATATCACCACTGTTGCTCCCACAGCCATGTTGCCCCAGCCTGTTTCATTTCCTGCCTCACACCTACTTGGCCATTATATTAGGCTGAAGAGGCTTCACTCCTAGGACAGTATCCTGGTCGGTGGGTCAGGAGGGAGCTGGCCCTTGGCTCTTTCCTGAAGACCTGGACTTGAGGTCTTGTCAGTGACCATGAGTGTGTGTGTGGGTACACAGATGTGTATTCACTTATGGCAATGAGAGTCCTTGGGTCACCAACTATAGGGGAGCTACCTAATCCTAAGAGAAAGTATTGTTTTAACCCTATTTTACAAAGAGGGAAACCATGACCTAGAATATTTAAGTAGCTCACCTCAAAGCCTGGATGAATTCAAAGTTTAAATACTAAATTGACCTCTTTAATAATGCTACAGGTATTCCATTGGTGGCAGGAACGTTAAATCTGATATGAATTCCCAGACGCCATGTTGGAGTAGGCCAAAAATGACTAGAGTTAGGCTCCTTAACCAGGGCTTCTGGCAGTCTATGTGATGTTTTTAGTATGTAGCCAAGGTCATTAATCCACTATACTATGGTTAGTGTGGAGTCAAAATCATGATATACTTGTGAGCCTGTGCCAGCTTATGTAACCTGTAGGCAGTGAACATTCTTTGGCCTTCATATAAAAAGGGCCTATGGAAATGGCTCAGGGGCTGGCTAGGGACTATTACAGCCTCCAAATTAAGGATGACTAATATTCCAACCATGCTTCATATTCTCTTTCAACTGCTACAGCAGGAACCCCAAAACTTGCTTCCCAAGCCTGAACCTCACCCTCCACAGATTTGCCAACATTGTGAAAGGCTTGTTTAAAAATGTGTGTGTGCCCTAAGCTGAGAGAGGAAACTCCAGCTTCTTGTATTTGAAAGGTAGTATGAATTTAAGCCCTGCACACTTACCTTTCCCCCAGAAGCTGGGCTACACACTTCATACACTTAGCTAGAATATGAGTTTCATGAACAAAGCCACAGCGTAAATATCAAATACTCTAATAAAAAAAATTTTTTTCCCTTCACCGGTGGTGAGCTGGGTTATTCACCACCCCCCCCCCACTACTTTTGAGCCATGCATTGCAGCTCTTAGAGTGGAAATACACCCTGCGAATTTGGTGCCCATCTTCTTCTGGGTTCTTTTCTCCCAAATTTGAGGAATAAAATCCATAGACAAGCACAGAAGGGAAGAATAAAATGAGTAGGATTTATTTAAGGAAGGAGAGCAGAGACTCTGCAAGGTGGAGGGGTACCTGGAAGCAGGATACCATCTTCTGTATGTTAGGCCAGGGATTACATTAGTTTGGGGCATGAGCCTTGATTAAGATTCATAAAAAGCACCAACATCTTTGGCTAAACTCTATGTCAAACAGGCATTGAAACTAAGCACCAAAATCATTGCTTAAAATCTATGCAAAACAGATAGCAACTCTTTCCTCTTCCCATCTGTGTCCACCCCTACTTCTTAGCTTTCCTGCCTCTGGGACAAAGGAACTGCTCCCATAGGTGAGTCTCATGGTCATTTGCATTTGAAGGCCCCAAGGATGCCCTTTACTAGCTCTCTACTAGCTAGCTTCTAGGTGTAGGTGAATGGGACCCATGGTCCTGACTACCTAGCCATTTTTCTCTCTCTCCTAAACTGTCTCATAATCATATGCATAAGACTTTGAATAAAATTATACCTTCTCCATTCTACAGTAAAGGTTAGCTTGCCCAATTTCACAAAGCAGTAAAATCCCGTGTAAGGAAAAGTTTTAAGATCATTGCTTTCATTTGTACACAAGCACTAATGAAAATTTCAACCAAGACCTTCATGATTCCTGAAATTTAAGTCTTCAGCCAAAGGGTGGAAGCATTCCATACCCAATTCCTCCTGCCAACAGTCAAGCCTGTTCTCAAGCCAAGAACACCGGTGGACTCTCTAAACTTCATTTCGTTGGACTTTCTCCCTGCTGGCAAATGTTAAGTTTCTATTTCAGGAGGAAAAAGAGTGCCATTAACTTGCCTGTCTTCATACTCATCGCTGTCCTTTAAGGATTTCAGGGGGGTTTACTTGGGAAAGTAGGACCATGCCAAAGTGACAACTCCCCAGAGTACCATTAAAAGCAGAACTGTGAGCATGCTTAGAATGAAGCAGGGGTGCTCCACCTTTATTTTATAGGTTGTAAATAGTCTGCTACTGTTCCTAAATTTCTAACTAAAAAACTTCCAAACTAAAAATTTAGCACTTCTTAATTACCTTAATTACCAACCCACAAGATCTTCCTCAGTGACTTATCTACCAGCTATCCTTTTGGTCTGGCACACTTTTAACATCAAAAGGTGCTTCCTATTAGCTATGTCCTTGTCCCTGTACTGAGCTTCATCATCATCAGAAAGCAATGATAAGGTTTTCAGTGTGAGCTTAGCTTGTCAATCACTCCACTCATGTTCACTGAGCACCTAATAAATGTAGGAAATTGAAGTTTATGGACACAGAGGTAAGAATAAAAGACAGTCCTTGCCCTCCCTAGAGAAGCTCACAGACCAGTGAAGGGAAAATAAACATATCATTACAAATTATGTTAAGTGTACTGAAGAAAAGAATAAAATTCTAGAGGAAAGTTTAATAAAGGAAGCTAGTTTTAAATTGAGAGATCATGAAAGCCCTTTCTAAAAGGATCTCAAAGCAAGAACAAAGAGATAAACAGGTGTTGGCCCAGTGAAGAACCTGCTGGGTACATGGTCCTCCTCTCCCAAGGCTTCTATATCTCTTAATGACCAGGACAGGAATTTCAACTTCTAGGTGCATCAGAGTGGGAGCTTGGGGCCCTGCCTTCCCACAGGAACAAAAACAGAACAGGGGTTCCCCAGGTCTTCAACATGGGCTTCCTTCTCTTCCAACCCACACTCTGCTCTCTAGCCCTTTACTCCCCTCAGCTGCAGCACTTAGGTTAGCACGCCAAGTGAATATCATTTTTGTTAGTTCTCCAGGTATTTTACTGGTTCCTGTGATGTGCAGTATTCGCACCTAGCCTGGAAAGCAGGTGACTCTCTCATTCTCCTTTTATAATCCTCACTATGAAATACTGATCAACACTGATTCAACAACAATTTTTTTCTAGAGAAGGTGGAGAAGGGCTGTTTAACTACAAACATATAAATTCTCCTTAACTTATGATGGTGTTTTATCTTGATCCATCCACTGTACATTGAAAATATTGTGAGTCGAAATGCATTTAATACAAGTGACTTACTGAATGTCATAATTTAGCAACACAGTGCACTGCATTGTATCAGTGATCTGATCATATGACTGACTGGGATTGTAGCTCACTGCTACTGCCCAGCATCAAAAGGGAGTATAGTACCTCAAATTCCTTTTTGGGAAATCAGTCTTTCTTTTTAAATACAATCTATGGAGTATGTCATGAAAGTGTCCAGCTATCTTCTCATGAAGTGATGGACACCTGACCCAAGCTAAGTTACTCAGATACACCAGCATTGAATCCTATGTGGTACAGTTCCGTCAGCTGTTAGTATACCTAGAACTGGAGATTTCAGCCTGAGTCTGTGGACTTGGAAATGGTCCACAGATGGTTGTCAGAGGGTCACTAGACATTACACAGTTTTAAAATTATAGATAAGTGCATTTTTCTGGTGATATGGTCTCAGATTTTCAAAGGGGTCGATGACTGAAAAATGGGTGAGAAAGCATTGATCTCAGAGAAAATGTTCTTAATCAGGATCTGTGGATAAACCTGGTCAGGGAAATTTTTATTTCTGTTTTCACTAACTTCCATTCATGTTCCCTTAATTATGAATGTAGGCAATGAATCATAGTATTATTAGAAATTCCTGTGATTTTGCCACTAAGAGAAATCAGATATTTTCATATCACGTTATGGCATTGCAGATATCTCAAAATATAATTTACACCTCTCACTACTTTAAAATTACAGTATTATTAGACCTGCAGCTAGATCTTATTATTTGACACGTTAATAAAGAAGCATATATATTATTTGATCACCAAATACTTTAAGATTTTATAACTGCATCTCAACATAATTGGTTTCCTTTGTAATCTGTATGTTTCATTTTATTCAAAACATCATACTGAGAGGATGTCTAAGAGTTCCATCACACTGCTAAGGGGCTCATAACATGAAAAGGTTAAAAAAACCTTTAGGAAATTCTTGGTAGAACTACATCCTTAACTCTACCTATATTGATTTTATAAAGTCTGATAGTTCCTGTCCTTTCAACTATTTAACATCTTGACTCTTAACATTGCAACCTCTGAATTCTTCCAAAGCAGCAGGCATTGCCTAAGAAACATATACCATACGACAAGAACAAAGGCAGAAAGAGATGAAAGAAAGAGAGAGAAGAGAGAGGTCCAGATAATAGTAGATCAGTGGTTTCAGTATTTAGGAGGAAGGAGAAATGGGGCATAAATACTTAATGGGGGGATTAACCTCCTTTTTTTAAAAAAAGAGAGAGGAACAGTGAGAGAGAGAGAAAGAGAAAGAGAGAATCAATTTTATTTAGTTTTCATTTGATTTTCATTGCTCGGACACTTGTGTATGTGATGCTGGGATTTGAACCCACGGACTCGCGCATGCAAGGCACCAGCTGAGCCATCACTCCAACCCTAGGATTAACCTCTTAATGAGTGTAGGTGTCCTTTTGAAATGGTGAAAATGTTTTGGAATTAGAGATAAGGATGGCATAGCACTGTGAATGTACTAAATACCACTGAATTGCACACTGTTAAAGGGTTAATTTTAATGTTGTAGGAATTCTACTGCAATAAAGTATAAACTAAAATAATATGTAAATAATTGAAAAATCTATAACAAATTTTTTTTCCTGAGAATTATTTAAGGAACCATTTTAGGGAATAAAGAAAAACTATTCCCAAGTTTAATGGTATTTTGTTTCCCTCTTTTCTCCTCAGTCCACCCTCCCCTCAAGTTGCTCATGTACACTGCAATTTTAGACCACTTAGGAAATTGCTAATGTGTACTTTAGCCTACATATTAAATTCTGGTTCACATTTACGCATATTAAAGCATACCACTAAATACTCATTTGACAAGTTATATTTTAAACCTCAAACTAGATTTTTATTGTGCCTGGTTGCATTTTTAACGTACTTACTAAACTCCACCTGGACTGAAGAATGTCTGGCAATGATGATTGGTAATGGGAAAGGGGGAAAGTCATTCCTATTCCACAATTCTACTCCTGTTCATGGTACTTAGGTGTTGGCAACCCAACTGCCTGCTGACTTTGGAGAACTTGTGGGAAAAGATTCTAAACATGATCTCACAGCCTTGAACTTTTCTGTTCTTTCTTTGCTAGGGCTTAAAATTCCATTTCACCATACGACCCTGCTATTCCACTCCTGGGTATCTTTCCAGGGGACTTAGAATCAGCACATTACAGTGACACAGCAATATCGATGTTCATTGCAGCACAATTTACCATTGCTAGGCTATGGAAACAACCCCGGTGTCCCTCACAGGAAGAATGGATCCAAAAACTGTGGTACATTTATACCATGGAATATTACACA
>PVKS010002244.1:0-19324 GCA_004027875.1 Aplodontia rufa
CACCACGTACACAATGAAGTGTCAGAACAATGAAAGCCACATGAAAAACTAAATAAAGATTGCTTCTCTCTCTCACTGTTCCCTCTTTCTTAAATAAATAAATTATATATATATATATATATATATATATATATATATATATATTACTAAGAATTACTGGTTTGTTTTTTTCACAATAACATAGAAGATGAGGCAGGAGGATCACAAGTTCAAAGCCAGCCTCAGAAGCTTAACAAGGTACTAACCAACTTAGCAAGACCCTGTATAAAAAATGAAAAGTCAAAAAACAGGGCTGAGGATGTGGCTCAGTGGTTGAGCACCATTGGTTCAATCCCTGGTATCAAAATAAATAATTAATTAAAAATAAATTTTTAAAAACTGGGAAAAGGGAATTAAGAATAAGGAAAATATCCATTTCTTGTTTTCTTTTTTAGTTTTAGATGAACAGAATACCTTTATTTATTTATTTTTATGTGGTGCTAAGTAAGGATTGAATCCAGTGCCTCACTCATGCTAGGCAAGCAAGTGTTCTACTACTGAGTTACAACCCAAGCCCTTATCCATTTCTTTTTAATACTGTTCTATATCTTTCAAATGAGATGGCAGGGAGAAACAGAGCCAGGAGCCAATATGCTCTATCAGGATGCTACCTCTGGTGTCTGGACCAGGACGATTAGCCCTTGGTGACCTGGTCCCTTTCCCTAGGTACAGTCTGAGAGACTAGGCTTCAGCCAATCCTGGCCCCAAGCCACTCTGGTCTCTGGGAACCCAGCCAAACCCCTTCTCCCTACACTGGCTTGCTCCATTATGTTAGGGTCAGAGAAATGATCTTTCATAGGGAATTATTTCAAGCAACTGTAGGGAATAATTAACTCACATGTTTGGTTCTATGCCAAATCAATGCTCTTAAACATACATCCCATTCTTTGTGACTTTCTCTTCACTTCATGGTGAATCACTTCTGGTATAGCCAAGCTACCCCAAAAACTCAGCTGGAGGGGCTGGAGCAGTGGCTCGGCGCTTGCCTGGCATGTGCAAGTACATGGGTTCAAACCCCAGCACCCAAGTACACAACTAAGTGTCAGAGCAACGAAAGCCAAGTGAAAAACTCAATAAAAAAATTGAATCCCTCTGTCTCTCCCTCTCTCACCGTCTTTCTCTCTTAAAAAAACAAAAAAACAAAACAAAACAAAAAAACCCAGCCAGGACTGCAAAGGAAGACTATACTGCCAGGTGACCCTGGTATTAGGGAGTCTGGAAGGGGTATAGTCTCCTGCAGAGCTATCTAAGAGCCCCTGGCCCAGGGGAACTGCCTGTAACACAGCAGGTGCTTCTCACAGTGTAGTGGAGGGTCTGGCTCCCTGCACCACCAGTCCTTGGAGGGCCTCCTATAGCCCTGACTGTCACTCTTTTCCTACAGGATGGAGGGCTGGAAGGCTGCCGGGCAGTGCGGAGGCACCCAGCTGCAGGTCTCCACTGGCCCTCTTCTAGGCAGCTCCCAAACCACTGGGCTCCCGTATACATCGCCTGTGCTTCCATGGGGCCCTTCACAGAGCAGCTGGGGGACTCTGAAAATGCACCCTGGGTATTTCCACACTGACCACAGGGCCTAGGCAAGCATCTTACCTGATTTACTCATCTCTAAAGAGGTGTAAACTACTCACACCACTACCCATCTCACAGGGGGCTTATCAGGGTAAACCTGATATAGAATGTGGGCAGGAAGCACAGGACCTAGCTCCTGTGTAGTAAAGGAAAGAAGCCATTCTGGTGAGATGGGAGTATGTATATGTACATATGTACATATTTGCTTATGCATTTATTTATTTAGCAGTGCTAGGGATTGAACCCAGGGCCTCACTCAAGCTAGGCAAGTCTCTACCACTGAGCTACATCTCAGTCCTTTTTATTTTTTATTTTGAGATAGGGTTTCCCCAAGTTGACCAGACTGGCCTTGAACTTGGAATCCTCCTGCCTCAGTCTCCTGAGTAGCTGGGATTACAGGTGTGCACCACCATGCAGAGTGATGACGATGATGATGATGACGATGATGATTTTTTTCAGGGCTAAGGACCGAATTCAGGGGCCTTGTGTGTGCTAGGCAAGCACTCAGCCAACTCAGCTAAATCCCCAACCCCCAAAGTGATTATTATTAATAGCTTGTAACCCCTGCCCTCAAGGCCAAAGCTGGCCACAGCACCTATGGCTGCAATCTGTCCAGAGGGCAGGGTGTGGGGATTCTAGACAAACCAACTGGTGCAGGAATAGCAAAAATATCCAGCCAATCTGCTCGCCCACCCTCTGTGGATCCAATTTCTCAAATGACTGTTTCTTACCTGGCTGATGGGAGGTGGCTCAAGAGCCCCAGAACCTTCTAGAACATACAACCCAACCCTCTCCAAGACCAACGCAAGTAGCTCAGGCCTGGCCTCTTGGTGCCTGGTCAGACGTGGGGTGGGGAGGTGAGTCCTCTGAGATTTCCGGGATCCAGGTTTAAGGGGAACACTGGAACTCCTCGGCCAAAGCACTCTGGATGCAGAGGGTGGAGTAGGACCATGTGCCCTGGTGCACGCCTGGCCTGCCATTTACTACTGAAAGGCTCTGGGCAGATCCTTTTGCTCCCAGTTGAGGAGGAGACTGGCCATGGTACCATTACCAGGGCTCTTTGTAAGGGCAGAAGAGGTTATATATATATAACATATATATATATGTTACTCAGCCCCAGTCAGGCAAGAGGCAGTGCTGGGGTGGGAGGTCGTTAAGGCTGGGCCAAAGACCTTACTCACAACTGTTGAGGGTGAGGGCAGTGAGTAGGGGTATTACCTGGCTTTGTCGAAGTATTTGCCTGTGTAGGCCATTCCACAGGCGGCCCCGAGGCCCTGGCCCAGCGAGCCAGTGGCCACATCGGTGAATGCTTGTTTCTGTCATAACAGAGAGCCACAGTTATGGCGAGAGCAGAGAATAGTACATTTCCAACCAACTCACCAAGATCCCAGCCTCATCAGTCACGGAAACCAAGGCAGCTACCCCCTCATCCAGACCTGGTGATCTCCTTTCCCGCAGAAGGCCCTTCCCCAGGATGTGACTTCTCATTCTCATAGTGAAGAAATGTGGGTGTGCCTCTGTTCTCTAGTGAGTTGTGTGACCTCTCTGAGCCTCCCTTTTCTCATCTGTAAACAGAGTTTACCTTACAAAGCAGCTAAGGAATTCGTAACAAAATAGGTAGAACATTTGGCCCGAGTGAGTTCCTAGACTGTGGTGAGTTTTTGTGATAATCAGTGAACTCCAATATTTGTAGGGATGCCAGCTGCCACCCTGAGGAACCAACTGGGTTCCTTTCCTGGAGTGTCACTAGCACCTTGTTAGTGACTCCCTGGTGAACTCTCTTCCTGAGCTGTGTCTATGTGCTTGGCAGTTGGGAAGGGGACAGGCAGTAGGGAAGGGCCCTCTTTGAAGTTGACCTATAACCATAGTTGGCTGGAGCCTCAAAAAAACTTGCCCTTCTCCCCAACAAGAAGTGAATACAAATTGCCCCCGTACACCCACATCTTCTCATACCTATCCTTTGCCTTAATATATTCAGTGTCTCATGGGCCCCTGCCCTGCTCCCTTGTGCCTGGGAAAAAGTGGAGGCAGAGACTTGGGAAGCTTCTGGCGGGTGCACTTACTGGGACAGGATGCCCATCCAAGTCGGAGCTGATCTTCCTCAGGTTCAGCAGTTCTGCCTCAGGCAGGAAACCAGCTTCAGCCCAGACTGCATACAGGATGGGAGCTGCATGGCCCTGCCAGAAGGTGGATAGTAGAGGGCGGTCATATAGGGAGCTAGTATGTGAGGCTGTTGCCACTGCACGTGATCCCAGGGCTGGCTGAGCCAGTCAGAGGGATATCTGTTTCAGGGAGGAAGCAAATGAAGGCCACTTCTCCACTTTCATCCCTCTCCAGTCTCTTGGTTTTTAGCCCAGAGTTCCCACAGCCAAGGCTGGGCAGACATTAAGATAGGTGCAGGGGGGCACAGCTGTGCAGCTGGATGGGGCCAAAATCCCAGCAGGCAGCCGGCCGCACTAATCCCTGGTTTCTGGCATGTGACATACTTGGACAGACTTCTAAACCCTAAAGCCTGCCTGGAGAGACCAGAGGCTACTGAGCCAGGGCAGAGGACGGGTGGATTTTCAGCAGTTGTGGTATGGTACGTGGTGACAACTCTCACCCAGTAGAGGAAAGGCAGGGTGTCCCCATCCAAAACCCTGCTTTCATACAGCACCACTCTTATGGGAGCCAAGTGTGGCCTTCAGAGAGCTAGCACAATGCAGACTCAAGCACAAAGTCACAAAGTAACCCCAGATTTGGATTCGAGTCCTGCCTGTTACACCCAGATTGAGCAGCACACCCAGCAGAACACTGTTCCCATTGTGGCTTGCCCCATGTCTTTGGGCTAGAGCCTTGTAAATGTGCTTGGGCCCACTGGAAGAGTAACCTGTTAATTCAGTCACATATTCCTTAGCTCAGGAAGTCTACCATCTGGGTCAGCACAGTGCAAGGTATTGAGAGGGACTGGGATTGGGCTTAAACCGGGCAGTAGGTCTCCCAAAGAAAAGTCACCATTCCAGGGCCCTCATGACCCCCATTCCCAGATGGAAGGTGGCTAGCAGAATGCAGCTGGACTCTTACCTTGGAAAGCACAAAGCGATCATTGTGAGGGTTCCTGGGGTCCTGGGCCTTGTAGCGCATGGTGTGGAAGAAGAGGACAGCCATGATTTCGGCAGCACTGCAGCATGATGTGGGATGGCTGTGGCCCAGGAGAAAAGACAGACACATGCATCATGGCCCCAGCCCCTGACCTAATGCTTACCCCAGGCAGGTACAGGGACCTGGAGATGCCTGTTTCAGAGAGTCACACAGACTTATCAGAGAGTCGCATGCTCCCGTTCCCTGGAAGGATGTCATAGGGTACATGGCAGTCCCTGCTGGTTGCTTGGGAGCCAGCCAGTAGAGGCCAGGTATTGCCATACTTTCCCAAAGGCACCAGCCCAGGCCCTCAGTCATGGCACCTGAAAAATTCTGGGGCTGGGCTCACATCAGGAGAAATGAGGGGCCAAGAGAGACCAAGCAGAGCAGAGCTGGCCCAAAGCTGGCACTGTAGCTTATGGGGCAGAACAGGGGCTGAGGAGCAGCTAGTGTTGGGCAGAGCCAGTTCCCTCCCCATAGGTCTAGTAGGAGCCTAAGACTCAGCTGAGGAGCCATGCCACCTCTAAGCCATGTCCCAGTGGGGCTGCCAGAGTCTACCTACTGGCGAGGGGCAGCCGGACCTGCTCAGGGTGCTGGTTCCCTGGGGCCATGGGGCAGGGGTTAGGAAGGCTCACCAAATTACCACAAATCTCCCACAGCCTCAACGCACAGGTTTGGGAGCCTGAAAAATCAGGCTTTGAGCTTTCTAATTGGATCGCTGAGCTTCTTGGCAGCTTTTTAAATGGGCATTTTGAGGATTGGTATAACACTTGAAATCATGTCTTCATGCAGAATTTTAAAAGCAAAACATACAATCTCATCTTCTAGAAAGGCTGTAATCTTAAAAATTAAAAGCCCCTTTCTGCCTGTGGACAAGAACTGAGGTGGGACCAACAAAAGCAAGAACCTACTCTTCCAGCCCTGAAGTGGTAGGATCAACGGGCCAGATTCTTAGACTCCTGTTTTAATAACTGTAAGGCTCATGAGCAAAGGAACTAACACTAGAAAGCACAGAACTACAGCCTAGAAATGAGACCTGGTCAGGTCTCGCAGAACTCACTGGATTAATCCAGGCGCTGGTCCCGAGAATGGGTCAGGGGCTGAGGTTCCTGCTGGGACATGCTGGAATTCCTAGCCAGCCCTGGAGCCCTCCGGTCCACAAGTCAGCCTCAGAGGACACATGTCTCCCAGCCTCCCCCACATGCAGCTCAGCTTAGCTTCTGTAACTGCTCTTCGAGGCACTTCACACTAAAACATGCCTAATTGCCAAACCCAATGACACATGCGACATCTGGAGCTCACACCAGCCTCCCTCCTCCCCTGCACCGGGCCCCCACCAGGTTAGGGGTGAGTCACTCCCAGCACAGACACGTTAGTAGAGGAATCCGGAGAACTGTCCATGCTGGTTTAGTACCCACATCCCAGCACACAGTTATCTTATACTTAACCATTTCTATGAACTCCTGGTCATGGGGAAAAGACACTACACCTGAAAGAGGGAGGTGAGGAATATGTAAATAAGGAACACTTTTCAGCCTGGCAGGGCCCCTAATCCCTTGTTCCCAGTGCCAACTTCAGCTGGATGGTTCATTTCCCAATCAACACAGGCTCAGACAGGTAGCCCTCCCACCCTTAACATCTCCATCGCAGAGAAACCCATGATTGAAAAGCCATGGCCTACTGGGCATGGTGGCACACACCTATAATCCCAGTGACTCAGAAGGCTGAGGCAGAAGGATCGCAAGTTCAAAGTCAGCCTCAGCAACTTAGTGAGGCCCTAAGCAACTTAGTAAGACCCTGCCTCAAAATAAAATATGAAAAAAATGGCTGCGGATGTTTCTCAGTGGTTAGGCACCTGTGGGTTCAATCCTTGGTACCAAAAAAATAAATAAAATAAAGGAAAGAAAAAGCCTTGTGATGAAGCCACAGAGGGGGAAGGAAGTATCTGGGACAAAGAAGGAAGACAAGAAATGGAGGTTTCCCCCACCTTGTCCTCCTCTTGACCCCAGGGTCACATTCCTCATGGCTCCAGGGAGAAATGGCAGGATACAGTGCGTTTGGCATGTGGCAGAATGCCTGGGCCCAGATACAGCAAATACGAAAGGAGGAAGTTGGTGTTATGGTTTGGCTCTCAAGTGTTCCCCAGAAGCTCCTGTGGTCTCCAGATGATGGTGCTATTGGGAGGAGGTGGAGACTTAGGAGGTGGGGCCCAAAGGGTTGGAGGAAGCAGGTCACTTGGAGCATGCCCTGGTGACCTTAGCTCTTTACCCTCCCCTCCCCAACTCTCTGCTTCCCGGCTGCCTTGAGGTGAGCAGCCTTGCTACCACATGCTCCCTGCCATGATGTTCAGCCTGCCATAGATAGGCCTGAAGTGATGGGGCCAAGCAACCATGAACTGAGACTACACCAAAATAAATCTTCTTATCTTTTAAGTTGTTTATCTCAGGTATTTGGTCACAGCGACAGAAAGTTAACATGTGTAGCCACCTCCGAAGAGATACCACTGATCAGAAAGTAGAATGCGCAATTGATTTTGCACCCTCCTTGCTAGGCCCTTGAGGGACAGGGCTGCAATATTTCATCCCCTCCAAAGCCCACGTCTAGCCAACTGCTGGTAGTCTTCACACGAAGCAACTAAACACAGAAGACAGGATCCCTAGAAGATAGGCATCCTCCCTGCTCCTGCCCAGAGCTTTCAAGATTCTCCCTCTGCAAAGTGTCCTGGGTGGAGATTTGGGTTGGGCCACTTGAGCTACAAGATATGCTCATGTCATCTCCATGGTGCTCAGCTTCTTCACTTGCTAATGTGGATGCTGGAAAGGGGTGTGTGGGGGACAAAGTGAGAGTATAGGCAAAGCGCCCAGGCCACCACTAGCGACGGTCATTGGCTAGGGGACCAGGTGCCGAACCTGTCTCAGTGCCTCCAGTGCCTCGTCTGAAGGCTGGGACTATGACCCACTCCCAGCCACTGGCAGCAAGAAGGAAGAAAAAGCCAAGGAGATAGTGTTCTGTGAACACTGAACACGCATGAGACAGAGCTGCTATCAAGTTCAAACTACTAAAAGGTCTTTAGGACCAAAAGTGTACAAAACAGTGGCCTCAGGGCCTAAGCTCTCCTTGCAGCCCCAGCTTGGTAGATCAGACAACTGCAGGTGGAAGTCTCACCTGAGGCCACAAACTAGCTAGAACTGGTGGGGTAGAGGGGCCAGAGGGCCTACCACCCACCTCTCTGCATGGGGCTTTTCCCCGTCTTGCTGGGTATAGTGGTGCATGCCTGTAATTCAGGCAATTTGTGAGCCTGAGACAGGAGGATTGTGAGTTCAAAGAGAGCCTCAGCAACTTAACAAGGCCCTAAGCAACTCAGACCCTGTCTCAAAATAAAATCTAACAAGGGCTAGGGATGTGGCTCAGTGATACAGTGCCCCTGGGTCCAATTCCCACTACTAAAACGAAAGACAGTCAATCAGGGTGTGAACACAGATAAAGCTCTGAACTAATTAACGTAAATAGATCTGAAAATAGGAAAATTCCTAGGGAAAAATACTTTACTCAAACTGTCTCAAGAAGAAAACCCAGGTAATATTTTAACCATTAACCTCATAAAAATAATGTGCTGAAGATGCACATTCCCTACGACCCAGCAGCTCCACTTGTAGGAACACACAGAGGGCTGGACTGGTGGCTCAGTGGTATCACGCCTGCCTGGCATGCGCGAGGACCTGGGTTCAAACCCCAGCACCACATATACAAGTAAATGTTGGAGCAATGAAAACCAGATGAAAAACTAAATAAAGTTGGTTCTTTCTCTGTCTGCCCTCTCTCTTTAAGCCCGCCCCCCCACCTATACACACAGAAATACATACATACTCCATGTGTGCTATGGGAAGCAAAGAGTATCTCCACGCTGGTAGCAACGGCATCACTTGGAGCCACCTATATATCCATCAATAGACTGACTGCACTATATTTACATAAGGGAATATTATATAGCAGTAAGAATGAATGACCTACACTTGAGATCCAACCTTAATGTTATCTCAATCAATGAAATGTGTAAAAAAGGCAGAAACCCATGGAGAAAACAGAAGAAGACCATACTGTTTGTAAATAGACAGATTATTTGTGCATACCATAAAGAAAACAATGGGATTAAGGTGAAAAATTCAGGCTGTTCCTTCTGAAAGGAGGGGAGGTAGGGACACAAAGGAATTATAAAAGTACTGCAAAGCCCTAGTTTCTGGGCTAGGGATGTGGTTTAGTGGTACAGTAATTTCTTAGCATGTGTGAGGCCCTGGGTTCGATTCCCAGCATTGCCCCCCCCAAAAGAAAGTCCTAATTCCTTAGCCTGTGGCAGTTACATACAGATTTATTGCTTATAACATATGTATATTTGTTTTTCTTTATGCACAAATCTGGTTTGTTTTTTTAAAGAATTTTATTTAGTTTTCATGTAGCTTTCTTTGCTCCGAGACTTCGTTGTGTATGTGGTGCTGGGGTTCAAACTCGCATATAGTCACGAATACCCAGCAAGCACTGTAACTGCTGAACCACTGCTCCAGCCCCCACAAATCTGTTTTTTAATATTTGGGAAGGAATAAAGAATGCCAGGGTAGAAGTCCCTCAAACTACAGAGAGTCAAGGGGCAAAAGGAAGCCCTCATTTGTGGAGAATGGACCTAAACCGAGGCTCAGGAGTAAGTAGACAAACTCATGTATTAGATCCATAGAACAAAAATGCAAAATGTAAATATTTATTAGATACATTTGCAAGATAATTCATAAGATATCTTAGCAAGCTATGCTGCATACCTGTATAAAAATGTAAATGTTTAATCCCATTGTCAAATATTTTGAAGAATAACAAGGATGATAGGAAGGGAGAAGGCAAAATGTTGGAACTGAGATAAAGCAAGGCACATTCCAAGCAGTTATAAATGTCACTGTATATACTACAGCCATTAACATAAAAAATGATCTTCATAGATATAAGAATTATGTCCCTGTATTTAGGTTTTTTAGGAACAATATAGGACCCAGAAGAAAGGCAAGGGATCAGGGGACAGGAGGATGGAGGTAGAGGGATGAGGGGGGAATACTGAACAAATTGTATTGCTAAATTATGTGCATCTAGGAATATGTGACAACTAATCCCAACATTATGTAAAACTATAATGCACTAAATAAAATAAAATAAAAGAATAATGAATAAAATAAATAAGTGAATAAAATAAATAAGTGAATAATGAGGTATCTTGACTCTGTCCCTAGGGTTAAGGACAAAAGAAAAATGCTAAGTAAGAGAAATTGATGAATGGATAAGCAAAATGTGAAATACACACACAATAGAATATTCAGCCACAAAATGTAATCAGGTACTAGTTCATGGATGACTCCAAAACTTATGCAAAGTGAAAGAAGACAGATCCCAAAGATCTCTATGTGATTCTACTTACATGTAATGTCCAGAAGAGAGGAAAATAGACTGGAAGCTCCCTGGCACTGGGGTGGAAGAGGGGAGAGGCTGCAAATAGGCATCAATGATCTTTGGGGGAATTGAAATGTCCTAAAGTTGGATGTGGTAAATTCTTAAAACTGTATTGTAAGTCACCGTAAATTTATTTGAAACCTTAGTACTGTGCACTTACAAAGTTGTGCTATGTAATGATACCTTAAAGCTGTTGATGGTTTGTTTTTAAAAGGAGGAAGAAAGGGTGCTCAGAGCCCAGTAGAGGAAGTTCTCAGGAGTCTGTACTTCCCGCTCAGTTTCACAGCCCTCGGAGATTACATCCAGCCCAAGAATGCAAGTGACTTCTGAGCAAGACGTCCCCAAGTGTGAGAACCTGGTCAGACAGACCCACCTGCCAGGGGAAGAACCCCAGCTCCCAGCAAATCCACTCCACCCCTCCTTGCCTCCATACAGGGGCAGAGCAGAGGCTGCCTAAGGCTCTGCATCTGCAGACTGTCCTCCCGAGTGCTCTTGTCATCGAGCACAGATAACTACAGTCTGTGGCAACAAGAAAGTTCCTGATTTTGTGGGACCAGGCTCTAGTGACAACAGGCCTACTGAAACAGGTCAAGTCCAGGGGCCACAGTTAAGAGTTCCAGGCAGCTCGGTATGGTGGCGCACACCTGTAATCTCAGCAATTCGGGAGGCTGAGGCAGGAGGATCACAAGATCAAAGCCAGCCTCAGCAATTTGGAGCGAGGCCCTAAGCAACACTGCAAGAGAGACCCTGTCTCAAAAGGAAAAATAAAAACAACTGGGGATGTAGCTCACTGGTTAAGCACCCATGGGTTCAATCCCTGCACAACAAACAGAGAGTTTCCAGGCAGCCACCAGGGTGTTTTAGTGAGACCTTAACCAGACCATTAGCCCCGCTGAATTCAGAGGTCCTTGGAGCAAAGAACCCAGTCATTTCAGGGCATTTGGGTGTCTTCACACTGAGTTGAGTAATGGTGCTGCTGCTGCTGCTGGGGCAATCTCAACGACTTTGCTCTTGCCTCAGTCAATGCCAGGCTGAAGAAGGTCTCAAGGTAGCCTGAAGGGAGAAGTGTGCCCAGGTAGCCCTTTTCTGCCCGCTCATGCTGCACCCACACAGGACCAGAGTCCGGAGGGAAACTCGGTTAACATACCCCCAAATGCCTGAGCTGGATAGGAGGGATTCCTCCCCACACTCCTACCACTGCTCTTCACCATGAGGTAGCAGACCTCTCCAGAACCTGAACCATGCTGTTTGGACTTTTGACATCTAATATAGAAAGTTATAGCTAAATAAACTTCTTTTCTTTATAAAGTTAGCTTGCTTCAGGAATCTTATCATAAATGAAAAACGGATTAACAGAAAGGATTAACGTGCCAACTACGGCTGGGTGTGGTGGTGCATGCCTGTAATCCCAGTGACTGGGGAGGCTGAGGCAGGAGGATCACAAGTTCAAAGCTAGCCTCAGCAATCTAGAGAAGCCCTAAGCAACTTAGTGAGACCCTGTCTCAAAATAAAATATAAAAAAAAAGGCGCAGTGGTTAAACACCCCTGGGTTTAATCCCTGGTACAAAAAAAAAAAAAAAAAAAAAAGTACCATTTATGTATGAACCTCTCCATCAAAGATGGAGAAGCTGAGACTCTGGGATGGGCAGGGCCTTTCTGAGAAGTGTATGGCTTCTTGGAACAGAAACAGGTTACATTCCTCTTTTCCTTGTGATGTTACTCTCCCCAAAGCTGGGATCAGAAGTCTTTCCAATTAGCTAGAATTATGGGAGTATGCCACCATGCCTGGCTCCAGATTTCCTTTTTCAAAAGCTTGGATGAGCTGGACCCTCCAGTTTCCTCAGAATGCAGAGAGCAGTGACTCCAGAGATGGACACTCTGGCCACCAAGGGTACTGCCTCAACAAAAAGTCCTCTATGAAAGCTGTGTCCCTCCACCTCCAGGCCTGGCTTAACACAGAGACCAATGTCCTTGCTTCCTGGACTGCGGTGAGGTTCCCTGCACATGGGGCTGGTGCTGGCACAGTAATGGGAAAGCTGTCGAGAAATCAGGACAGCCTCCAAACCCCAAAGCAAGAGTTTGGGTCTTCGGTAACAGAACATCTGAATGTTGCCTCAGTGGGTAACCAGAAAGATTGGACCAAAGTTTGGTTTTAATTGCAAGCTTCCCCAGAAAAGGGAGCACTCTGACAGAGTGGCCACTTAAGCTATGACTGCAGCCCAGATTGGGCCAGGGCCTCAGTACTGAGCCTTTACTTGCTGGAATGCATTCTCTGTAGTGAGGGTACAGCAGGCCTCAAAATAAACATAGGAAAAGCAGAACACGGCTGTTACAAGGCCTACTTGAATATTTTTTGAATACACACACACACACACACACACACACCCTTTGTACACAACTTTCAAAATCTCTCTTGTGACAGCGGTTGCATAGCAATGTTACTTCCTTCTGAAAATTAAGCTTTCTCTAAGCATTTTTCTTTCTTTTTTGTTCTGGGGATTGTGCTACACCCTCAGTCTTTTTTATTTTGAGGCAGGTTCTTGCTAAGGTGCTTAGGCTCTCACTAAAATAGCAATCCTCCTGCCTCAGCCTTCCTAGTAACTTAAGTATTTCTTGTATTTTTACTTCTCTCTCTCTCTCTCACACACACACACACACAGAGCAATCAGAGATTTTTAAACTTTTTTTTTTTTTTTGCAAATGGATACTTTCTAAGTTCAGTGAGTTTCTCCCTAAGGTTACAATGTAAATGTGAGTGAATTCTTAGTAGCCACATCAAGTATCTTTTCCAGGTGGAAACTACCTGTCAAGGACCGTGAGTCACACTGACAGCTCTGCTTTGGGAGCTCCCTACAGTTGTGTTATTTCATTTCTCTCCAAATACTTTTCAAACTAATACTGACATGGCTGCACTTGACTTTTTTCCTTTTCCCACTTCCCTGCATTCTCCAGATTGGTGCTGCCCACATGCCCAAAAGGACTTTCTGTAACGTGAGCTCCACACTGGATAAGCCACTTAACACACTAGCCTCAGTGTCCTCATCTATAAAATGTGAACATGATCTGATGTATCTCAGGGCTTTTCTCAGAATACAATAAAGGAAGCTATTATCATCCTTTAGTGACCTTGGGTCTGCATGTTTCATTGAGCCCCAATACGATGCGCAGATGTGTAACACAAGTTAGTTGGATCAGTTCTGTGTCTATCCAGCTCCACCTCAGACCCCACAAAATGACCAAGAGAAGCAGACCCAGTGCTACAGAACAAGCAAACACACTGTACACTGGCAAGTGCTGGGGTGCGCAGAGGATAGCCTCACATAATGGCAGAACTGATATAAACCTAGGAGAGATAGCAGGTCCAAAGTATGCACAGGAGCGGGGTAGAAGGGAAAGTGCGGGCACTCCTGGGAAGGAACCCCAGCACCACCTACACAACAATGTCTTAGAGCAACGAAAGCCACATGAAAAACTAAAATAATAATAATAATAATAATAATAATAATAATAATAATAAAATTGATTCTCTCTTTAAAAAAACAAATACATCCTATATGCAAATATTCAGAAATCTAAATCTTTTTGTTCTAAACACAGGCATGGTTGGAAAGATCCTTAGAAATCACTCCCTACCCAGCCCCCCCAAATTAGTTTCAGTAGCCTTATATGTGGCCCCAAGCTGTGCATTTGAAAACACCAGTGTGGAGGCATTATTATGCCAGGACTTTCTTTCACTTAGTCTTCCAAACACTCCTTTCCACTGGGGCCAGTGTTCAGCGACCTGCGACCACGTGCCACCTCCCCGCCCCCACCGCGGCCTTCTCAGCAGTCCCTGATCCAAACCAGAACTCCAACCCATGGGTGAAGGAACGTGAGGCAATGCCAAGGAGGGTGGTAAAGTGTAGTCTGAGGTGCTGAGAAGGGGAACGGTAGGTTTAAAACAGGAGTTCCCGAGTTGGACTGCCTGGGCTCAAATCCCAGCTCCCGCTGTGTGCGACGTACGACAACTGACTTAAACTCGGGAGTCTCAGTTTCCCCATCCGTAAGGCGGAACACTACCAGTGACGCCCACTCGCTTGTGGACCGGTTAGGAGCGCCGCGCGTGCGGCAAAGGACCGGGGGAGCAATAATGGTGGCCTTCCCGGTATGGCCGCAGTGAGGCCTCGCGAACCACGCGTCCCCACCCCGCGCCCCGGTGCAGCGGGGGAACCGGAGTCTACGGCTGCACACCCGGCCAGCGGCGCTCCAGGGACTGAGGCCTACGCGGCCGAGGCGGGTAGCCGGGCAGCGAATGCGGAGCCGCGGAAGGCACCTGAGACCAGAGGCCCGCGAGGTGCACGCCCCCGCCGCCTCCCTGCTGGTGGCAAAGTGCAGCGCGACACGCAGCCCGCGAGGCCGCGGGAAAGGCTCCCCCGCCTTGTCCTGCCCAAGCCCCGCCGCGCCGGGAGCCCCTTCCCGGGCCAGCGCTCACCCGGAGCCCGCCGCCGTGGTGGCCTGGATGGAGCTGATGCGCAGGCGGTTGGCCGTGTCCTTCAGGGCCTGCAGCTTCTGCTGGTCAGGCTTGTGGTAGCCTTCCATGGCGTGGCGGCGAGGGCGAGGGAGCCGAGCGCAGAGACACAGACAGCGCCCAGGGCAGCGGTGACTGGCGGCGGCCGAGGCTCGGCGCCGCGCGAGGGCGCGTTAAGACTCCCCAGGACCCGCCCATGGGGCGGGGCGGGACGCGGATCACCCCAGGCCGACGAGCGACGCCGGCCCCGCCCCGCCCCGCCCCGCCCTTGCCGGGCACCCCCCAGCTGCAGGGCGCTGGGTGTCGGGCCGCGCTCCTCTGCTAGTCTCACCGCACGCTCGCCGATACCTCCTCCAGCGGCGCCAGCTTCTGGGTTTGGCTCAAAGTTTGGCTGTTGACTCGCAGAGTGCTTCCTTTGCTCCGCACAGTCTTGGGTGGAATTGAGAGGGGAGCTAATCACTGGTAATTCCACTTTCCAGATGATAAATCGATACTTGGCTAGTGCAGTCAAGGTCACAGATGGTGGGTTCCAGGCTCTGCCTCAGTAGGCCAGCCTGAGCGCTGAGAAAGAACAGGGCGTTGTGCTCTCTTCGAGAGCATAAGAATTAAGAAGACACTCGTAATAGTAATGATAAAAACAGCTAAAGGTAACTGAGAAATTAATAGGAGCAGGCCTTTCACAGGTTATTAGGGTCTAGAAACACTGTTGACTCTTAAGGAGATGACTAAGTTTGTCTCCAGGATTGTAGTGACAGAAGCATCCTTTGCTATTACCAGACCTTATGGTCCCAGAGGGATGAGGCTCCCCAGAGTCAGGGTGAGGGAGGGGACTGCCATCATACATGCGCTCTCATTGAAACTCCCCACCACCCACTCCATTTTACAGAGAAAAGATAAGGGCAAGCCCCTCGAATGGGTGGCTGAGCAGAGAGCTGAACCTGGGACCTCCCCAATGTCCTCTGCATAGTCCCGTACCCAGATCCCTGGTGATGAGAAAATGGCTTAATGTACTGAGTCCTCTGATACTCACCTAGATGCTTCTCAGCTGGCTTGGCTCCCAATTAGACCCCAAGTGTGATATTCCATAACACCTGGCTCCTGCAGTGCCGACCCAAAGAGGCTGGCCCCATGGCATCTGGCTGGCAAGGGCTGTGGGCTGGGATTGAAGGGAACTGGCCTCACTGCATGCCACCTGCACAGGCCTGCCCTTAGACTACTTACACTCTGGTAAAAGAGGCCAATCCTGAAATCCTTTGAAAGCTCTGTGCTTCCAACTCTGTGGCCCTTAGGGCAATGCTGCCTATTCCAAACCTCAGTTTCCCCATATGCCCAATGGGTATATTCCTGGCCTTTCTGCACCTATTCTAATCTCAGGTGATGGTACAGAACTCATCATGGCTTTGTGGACTCAGTAATGATGGAAAAAAATATGATCCTATCCCACCATGGGACTCTAGAACCTGGGGAGGCTTCCTCTCATCCTGGGGTTCCACAAAAATGAGGCCCACCCACTTCATCCTGGAGCTCAGTCATATCTCAGTGCTCTTAGTCCTCCCTAAGATCAGCTTCAGAACCGGAATCCTAGTGTGGCTGCAGTGCCTGCCTGCTTCCCTCACACTCTCAAGCCTTTTTCAGTCTCCCATTCCCTTTCCCTGTGGTTGTCAGAGAAAACTCCTGTTTTCCCCCAGCCTGTGCCCCCATTGATAGTCCTCTGCTCTTAGAATAAATTTCAGCTCCTACCCACCCCCCTAGCCTCTTCTATTTTCTTGTTTTTCATGCTCTCCACTCCCTCCATTCCAGCTCTCTAGCCTCCTTCCTTTCCTTAAAAAACATCAAACTCACATTGGCTTCGGTGGCACACAACTGTAATTCCAACAATTTGGGAGGCTGAGGCAGGAGGATCACAAGTTTGAGGCCAGCCTCAGCAATTTAGCGACACCTTCAGCAACTTCACAAGAACCTGTCTAAAGTAAAAAAGAGAAAAGAAAAGAAAGAAAAAGGATGGAGGATATAGCTCAGTGGGAAAGTATTCTTGGATTGAAAAAAAAACAAAAAACAAAAAACTTCCCTACTAGAGGTTTCACATCTGTTGTTCCCTGAGGCAGTAAAGTTCTTCTCTCAGTTTATACATTGCATGGGTCTAGAGCAGCCCCTCCTTTCTTCTTCTCCTCATGTCACCTGTCTAAGACTCTTCAGGGCTCTTCTTCAACCTGTATTATTATTATCAATAATTATTATTAATATTGGCACTGGGGATCTAACCCAAGGGCACCTAACCTCTGACCCAGCCCTTTCTTTCATTTGTTTATTTTTTTAAAGAGAGTGAGAGAGAAATCAATTAAAAAATTTTTTTTTCATCTGGTTCTTGTTTTTCTGACACTTAGTTGTGTATGTGATGCTGGGGATTAAACCCAGGTCCTCATGCATGCCAGGCAATCACTGTACTGCTGAGCCACCACTCCACCCACCTTTAAAAAAATTTTTTTTTTTGAAACAGGGTTTTACTAAGTTGTTGAGGGTCTGGCTAAATTGCTGAGGCTGTCCTTGAACTTGAATTTGCAATCCTTCTAATCTCAGCCTCCAATTTCTGGTATAACATGTGTGCATCTGTGGCTGGCTCAACCTGCATTATCTCTTTTTTTGTTTTTGTTTTTTGATTCTTTTTGAGAGAAAGAATCAATTTTATTTGTTTTTCATCTGCCCTTTGTTGCTCTGACACTTAGTTGTGTATATGATCCTGGGGTTTGAACCCAGGTCCTGCCACATGCCAGGCAAGAGCTCTAACTGTGGAACCACCGCTCCAGCCCCCATCAACCTGCATTATCTTAATGTCAGCTCCAGGAGATACGGGCTGAGGTCTCTTGTCCCTGGTTGTGTATCCAGGGGTCATAACTGTCACTTATACACAGCAGGCACTCAATAAATGCCTACAAAATGAAAGCATGAGCCTGAAGTCACACAGCCAGAAAGTGTCAGCTCTGAACCCAGCAAGAGAGGGCATTCGGGAGATCCCAGGAGAGGGAACCTGTCTGCTCTAACCAGGAGTCTCCATTCCAGCCTTTCAGAGCTGAGACACAAAGGTGCTCTGTTGGAGGGTAGGAAGTGGCATAGACGTCCTGCGGCCAGCATCAGGTGACAACAAAAGCCACAGCCACTTGAGAGCACAGATGCATGCTGGAGACCAAACTGTCCCACAGGACCTGTGAAGTGCTTGGGGCAAAGGGAGCCCTCCAGGAGCCAGGAAGTTGCAGGACCCTATATGGGAGTCCCCCCACAGCTATGTCCCCAGGATCCCCAGGACCCCCAGGATCATTCCAACATAGGAAAATAGGAGTGCTGTTTCCCTGGGTGGAATTCGGGACAGGAGGATTTCAAGGGCACCTCAGCAGGAAAGCCCAGCACCACTGAGGCTGGCCAGGGTGAGGGGGATGGGAGAAGGGCCCTTCAGGTGCACTCTTGCCACTTCTGGACCTATGGGGAGGCATGAAGAAGCCCAGGTTTCAGGGATCGTCTGACACACACGTTCACACTTTCTCACACGCATGCCCTGACACTCACAAACATGCACACTTCCTTGCACATCCTTATACTCACATTCTCTCATGTGCACACCCACAGGTGCACACTGTCACTCATGCCTGCCCCCACTCACCCTCTCCTGCTTGCACGCATACAGAACTCCCTCTCCTTTTGCCCCCAGTCTTGCCTCACCCTGGACAGTGCTGGGGACATCACCACAGGACCTTCTTGGCCCTGCACAGAGTCCCTAGGTCTTGGCTAAAGCTCAGGGCAGAGTCCAGGTCATCCTGCTGTCAGCCTGGGTGGCTGGCAGGACCCTCAGAAAGGAAGGCCCACGCTCTTGCAGCAAAAGCCCCTGTAATGCTCACGCCCTTCTTCGGGGAACTTGGTGCCTGAGAGGTGATCCAGAGCGAGGCTTCCCTGAGGACTGGTGCGTGGTGGTGGAGGGAAGGGGCTGGAGGGAGCAGCAGCCCAGTGGGCAGACATTTTACCAGCGCACTGTGAACACCAAACCACCTGTTCCTCTAAAGTAAATTGACTCGGGGGGGCTGGAGTGGTGGCTCAGTGGTACAGCGCTTACCTGGTGTGTGCGAGGACCCAGGTTCCAACCCCAGCACTACATGCACAACTAAATGGAGGAAAAACAAAAACAAGGTGGAAAATTAAATAAAATTCTTTCTTAAAAAAAAAGTAAAAAAATAAGAAAATTGACAAGGCGGTCCTCCAGTGCATCAGGACACAGCCGCCTGAAGCAGTTATTAAGCATGCAGGTCTCTCGATACCACATGTAACGTGTGCACACACACATACACACACACACACACATACACACATACACACATATACACATACACACATACAACACACACATGCACACACATACACATACACACATACACACATACATATACACATACACACATACATACACATATACACATACACACATACACACATACAACGCACACACATACACACATATACACACATACACATATGCACATACACACATATACACATACACACATACATACACACATATACACACATACACACATACACACAATACACATACACACATACACATAC